>CM076571.1:491887026-491939057 GCA_034641835.2 Pinus albicaulis | reverse complement strand
CTCTTATATTCTCCGACAAGATTGGATAATAACATGCGAGACCATTTCAGATGTGCGACAGGGGAACTGGTTTCAAATCTTGTTAATCATAATTAGGCGTCCATCGGGTCCGAACTTTAATCTTAACCAAAGTTCTTTAACATGCTATACGGTTTGTTTCTTTCAAGGGACAAATCGACTTCAAAATACTTTGTTCAACATGGTTTAGACCATCGGTCAACTGTGTAATGTGCACTACAAAAGACATGCGATTGGGAACTCGGATGCGATTAGCATCTATCAACTCCTGCGTATAACACGATCGGGTCCGCCATTTCAATCGCAATCGCAACTTTCTGTTGTGATGTTCCGCTGCCCTTGCGATCTCCGATTGCGATTGGGGAGGGGTCCCACCTTATCAAACTTTGTTTTATGCGCTCCATTATATAAATGCCTTGGACCTTTTTTTATGTGATGCACTGCACATATATGTTTATATATATTTTTGTCGATGGAGTGAAGCGATTCCCGGAATAAGTTTGTGTTATATTATATGTATAACGCCGGTTGGAGTGTGCGATTCCCGGAATATGGTTCTGTATTATATGCATTGTATTGTCGCTGGAGTTAAGAAGACTTCTAATAAGTTTATCATATATGTAATTACTAGTTGGAGATATCTAATATGTATTGTATTAGTATGTGTAACGCTTGTCAGAGCTCCCATTCTAATAAGATTCGTTGTATAACGCTTGAGTGTACAATTTTGACAGGCTCTCAGACATATGCCGTTGTATAGCGCCATTCTCTACCTCTGCAATCGTCATTGTCATTACCATTGCTGGAGAGTATCACTTGTAATCGTCAGTCATTACGCTTCGGCTACCTGGGCCTGGCTTCATCTTCCGATAACGTTTTTCATCAGGTTTCTAAGGATCATAGCATTTTGACTTTCTTGCTGCCTCTATTACTTTCGCCAGGCTCTTTGCCTTCCTTGCCATGGGGCACGCTGGCTCGAGAGTGCCGCCGCTGTTCGAGTGTCGCTCTCCTTTGCCATCAATGACAATATTTCCAACAAACCATGGCCAAAAGACTCAACATCTTTACTTTTCCCATGCCTAATATGAAGGTAATGGTGTCCGATGGTAAGAAGATTGAGCAGGTAGGGAAATGCCATAAGGTCAAATTACAGATTCAAAACTTTAATCTAGAATCTCCATTCTACACCATACCATTAAGAGGAGTAGATGTGATCTTAGGAATCCAATAGTTACAAACCTTAGGTACTTATTCTGCCAACCATCAAAAGCAGTTTATAAGATTTAAGTGGAAAGGGTAGAAGCAGAGGTTATATGGATTCCAAGCACCAAAAACTCAAATAGTGTCGTCATCCCAGATGATGAAAATGATTCGAAAAGGAGCGCCAACCTATATAGTACGATGTCACCAGTGAGAACTAATATCTGCAAAAATGATCAGTGAAGGGTCACCAGAAGTACAAGGGCTAATTCAGAAACACGAAAAAGTAGTCCAAGACTTGCCCATGAAAATGCCTCCTAATAGGGAAATTGAACATACAATAGAAATCAAAGCAGGATCAGATCCTGTTAACCTCAAGCCATATCGCTATCCGCATCACCAAAAGACTGAACTTGAGAAGATAATCCAAGATCTTTTAAAATGTGGGGTCGTCTCAAAAAGCAAGATCCCGCCTCTCGGGCAACCAAAGCATTTCGTTAAGAACATCCATTGTTACGTATGCTTTGAGGACAAAACATCTTTTGAGAGAGGGGCAATGTTATGAATAATTTATTAATTATTATTAAATGTAGTTGTCTTAGGTTTATTAAGCTAAAGGGCATGATCCCTTCACCAAGGGACACCATAAGGCTGTATTTAACGCCTTGGTCATTCCCCATTGTAATCATCTTATCTTTTTATCAATAATGATATATACATTTCCAGTTAATCTGAATTTTTACACTCCAAGATCATCTTGATCCGATGAGTCGAACATTTATTTTGAATTTATTTTAATCTATTCAAAATATGTGTAGGTCGGCTTTAAGGTTTTGTACCCCAGCAGATGTGTCACACACCCTCATTGATGGATATAAATAAGGTCAATGTTGGAGGGCATTTCACTAATCTCTTTCTCCTCATTTGATTGGTTCGATCACTTGGAGTCTCTTTTCTCTCCACACGTGGGAAATCTGGGAGCAACAATTCTGTTTTTCGCTCTAGGGTTTTTGCAGCAAAATTTGACGAGTGTTGACTTTAGTCAACACAAGGTCAAATCGACTCGAAACTCTCCCTAAACTTCGATTTCCCTAATCCACATTTTTTGGCACTAATTTCGAGGCAAGACGTTGACTTTGACTTTTCAGTGTTGACCTAGCTGCTGCTGCTGTTTGCGTTGACTGTTCACTGACAACGTTGACTTTTGGGTTGACTTTTGAGTTGATTGTTTGGCTGTCCTGAGGGTTGTGTGACATTGCTGGTTAGCTGACCATACTGAGACTTTGCTGGTTGAAGCATCCTGTTGATCGTCGTAACACACCAACACAAATATATATTTCTGGCTTGTCTTTTGTCGATCTATTGGTATGTTCTATCAACATTTTACTTTATTGTTTATGTGATTGCTGTCTAGAATTGAAGAGAAAGTAAAGTTGCATCAAGCATAGAACATCTACATAAATTTACAAGAAGGCACATATCGGAGTCAAGAGCAATAAACTCTATAAGTTGCAGTTCGAATCTCCAATGGCGCTGATATGCAACAATGACGAGAAGCATTTGAATGAAGCATGGCACAGGAAAATGGAGCACTTACACCATGGGGCTTTGAGAATTCTCAAGATGACCGTCACAGGAGTTCCAAAACTTAGCACTAAGCGAGATGACGTTTGCAGAGGGTGTGTAATGGGGAAGTATGCCAAGGCAGCATACCCAGAAGCAACAATAGAGCTAAGAGTGTGTTAGGATTAATACACTAGGACATCTGCGGACCAATGTCCACTAGAGCTCTCAGTTGTGCCGAATATTTCGTCACATTTATTGGTGAACACCCCAGGAAGACTCAGATCTACTTTCTTAAGACCAAAGAGGAAGTCTTTGATCGATTCAAGGAGTTTAAGGCTCTAGCTGAGAATCTGGCAGGAAAGCGGATAAAGACACTGTGATCAAACAATGGTGGAAAATACAAAGATAAAGACTTCAGAGGGTTCTGCGCAAGGGAAGGCATTAGAAGAGAGTGGACTGCTCCATATAATCCAGAGCAGAATGGAATCGCGGAAAGGAAGAATAGAACTATTGTTGAGGCTGCAAGGTCTTATGCTATATGATCAAAACATGCCTAAATTCCTATGGGCTAAAGCTTGTAATACAGCTGTATATGTTTAGAACAGGGTTCCTCATAATGCATTGGGTAAGATCACTCCAGAAAGTGTCTTTACTGGCAGGAAGCCAAAGGTAAGCCACTTCAGGATCTTTGGTAGCGTGGCATATTGCCATGTACTCGAAGAAAAGAGGAAGAAGTTGGATATGACTGCTGAAAAGGGGTATCTAGTGGGATACAGTGAAAATGCTAAGGCATATAGGATCTACATTCCGAGGAGCAAGAAGGTTGTAGTGCGGCGGGATGTAAAGTTCATGGAGGAAAGAGCTTTCAGAAAATCCCGAGAGATGCCTTCAGCTATGCAGTCTGAAGATGACCCACTGGTCCAACCTCTACGACCAGCTGTGGTTAGCCCGAGTGCTTCTCCAAGGCAAAATGATTCAAGGGATTAATTTCCAAAAGATTTACAGGAGGGGGAGCAGGTAGAGCCACCCACTACCAGTGGCAGGGTGAGCAGGGATTTACGACAAATTCTGAAGGATGCAGAGGAGTTTGTCGGGGCCCCTAGAGATGAGAAGGAGTGTAAGCAACCGGATAGGTACAAAGCCTTGGTAGCACAGGTTGGGGACCCCTCTAGTTTTCAGGAGGCAGCTCAACATCAAGTATGTGTCGATGCAATGGTGGAAGAGTACAGTTCCATCATGACAAATGATGTCTGGGAGGTGGTTCCCAGGCCTCAGAACAGATCGGTTGTGGGTTCGAGATGGATCTACAAGATCAAATATGCTATAGATGGCAGCGTAGAAAAATTCAAAGCCAGGTTTGTGGCAAAGGGGGTATGCTCAAAAGGAAGGGATTGATTATGAAGAGACCGTTGCCCCAGTCCCCAGATATAGTTCTATAAGATTCGTGATATCCATTTCCCTGCATATGGGATGGGAGATTCACCAGATGGACATCAAGATTGTGTTCTTGAATGGGGTGATATAAGGAGAAGTATATATCGAACAACCAGAGGGCTTTGAGACGCATGAGCAGAAAACTCATGTGTGTAGGCTTAAGAAGGGCTTGTATGGACTTAAGCAAACCCCTAGAGCTTGGTATGGTCGAATTGATAGCTATTGAGATTTTGAGTGTTTGGGTAGCATCAAATGTGCTCTAGCTCCCAAACTTTGTGGAGGGACTAGAGTACATAAGATCTCCATGACCCAAAAAGGGATTTGGGAAATTCCATCCAGTTTGGGAGATAATTAATTAATTAATATTTTTAATTAAGGACCCTAAGTCTAACTTAAGAAAATTAAAATATTAAAGGTAACTAATTAAAACATGTGATGAAAATGACTTAAGTCACACGGATTAAGCTTTCTTTTAATCTTAGCCATCGATTCAAGTTTAGATCATGGTCGTTGGTTTCCCAACTAGAAAATATAAAGGAAAGGCTTGGGGTTAGTTGGAGAACTCACAGACGGAGGCATAGCACTAAGACTAAGCTGTAATTCTAGGGCATGGTTTGCTAAGAATTTTCAGAAGTGTTTCAGCTGTAGAGAGGGGCAGTGTAGGCAAAGGGGATGGTCTGATCCCAGTGCCTAGAATCAGTAAGATGTAGAGAGCAGCATCTAGAGGCAGCGCAGAGAAGCAGATGCAGCATCAATAGTTACACAGCAACTGCGCAACGCAGAGAGTAGCTTCAACTACGCAGGTGCTACGCAGTCCCTTCTGGGGCAGCGCTGGGCAGCAAGGGACCCTCCAAGGTTACACAGAGACCCTTCTAGGGTAGCGTAGGGTTTGCATCACCCATTCTGGGGTTACGCAGCCCTCTCCAGGCCAACGCAGAGGCACGCAGAGGCTGACTAGGGTGACACAGGGGCTTCAGAGGCAGTGCTAGGGTTTCTAGGGCCAGAATTTGGCTGAATCTTGTAAATCTCGATTGAGAGTGTGGATTAGTCAAGGTTTTGGCTTCAGAATAGTAGATTATTTGCAGATCTATATTTTTCTCTGTCAGGGTAACTAGTAAGGTGCCCAGATTTGTTGTATTCAGAAAAGTACTTAATAATATAAACCCTCCTGCAACTAGAAGACCGATTTTCTCGCATTTGGTTTTTCTGGGGATAGTTGTCCAGAAAATCTTGTGTGTCACTTTGTCTATTGTGCATGTACTTTTTTGTTTTAGATTTGAATCGATGAAAGTTTGTTATGTGTTTACTTCCATGTTAATCTGGATTTCAACTTCAATAACTTGTTTAAGTAGGAGAAGTATAACCAGATCTAAAATTAGATTTTTGCATAAAGCAACTTTCAGAAATTTTGACATGGTATCAGAGTGATTGCAGATCTAGCACCAGCAGAAGACTGAAGAATCCTTGCTGCAAAAAGTAGCAAAAGAGAGCAGCAGCAGCAGCAAAAAGCTAGATTTGAAGGGACAACGCAGTTTCAGAGGGAGCAGAGCCACACAGAGGTCAGGGTGACGTAGTCCTATGCAGTTGCCACGCAAGCCTACGCACTTACTTCGCAGAGGCAACGCTGGGACTGTCTGCTCATGCAGGGGCTAGCTAGGGTGATGCAGATATGAAGCTGTCTGATTCAAAAGTGCCGAATATAGAGCTGTAGAACTTCAGAAGTTGCTGGTGGGGCGATCCAGATGGATATTGGTGGCCACCTGACTATTCCACTTAGGGCCTCATCATTGTCTCTCTCAGTTTTTTTCATAACTTACTATTTTTAGTAGTTTTTCGGGTCCTGAACTTCCGGAGCCGTTTTGAAGCCCCAAACAGAGATAGTATGCCGAAGTTACGTCCCCGGGAAGTTGAAACACCAATTTACCCAAACGGGGCCCATAGTTTTGGCACTTCATCTCCTAAGGTTAGGTTTTTGGACATTTAGAGTTCTCTATTGTTTCTCCATAATAAATAGGCCCTTGAGCCTCATTGTAGCACAGTTCAGAGCTCTGTAGTCGCCACATCTCTTCTCAGAGATTCACTATCAACAGCTTAGCTATTTTATTTCCATCATGTTTTTAAGCATATTTCTGTGATTTGATATTAATGAAATGAAGCCTTATTTCCGTTGTATTTCTATGTTTATGGTTATTTCTGTATTCTGTTGCGTTCCTGCATAAATCCGGATCAGTGGTATTAGAGCGGTCTGCGTTTTCTCGATTCTTCTTTGCATGTCCCCAACGAGGTCGAGGTAGAAGGAGTTAGGTCTCGATCTGGTGGAACCTTTGCAAGATCAGCCTCGCAAACCTCGACGGACGCCCATGGGGGACGGAAAGAAAGATGAGAGAGCAGGAGATCCTATCAAAATATTGCTCGAGGAAGCCCTCGAAAAACAAAGGAACGTGATGATGGATAACTTTGCCCAGATCCTTCAACGACTGCCCACTGGCGGCACATCTGCATCTAGCAGCCACTTTGGAGGCGCGACTCCCTTTAAGGTACAAGTAAACTTTGACATTCCCATATTTGAGGGTCAAATAGATGCAGATGCCGTAGATAGATGGTTGAATCTATTAGAAGGATATTTCTCGGTTCATGACTTTTTCGACTGGGAGAAGATTATTTTTGCACTCTTCAAAGCTACCTTCCATGTCAAGGACTAGTGGGAAACCAACTGTGAGAAAAAGGACGAGACAAAACCCTCTCTGTTCTCAGCCGTACCCACTTGGAATTATTTCCGAGATGCCATCAAGGAACAATACTATCCCCGTGGGGAGCTATGAGGACAAGTACATACAATGGACCACGCTGCGGTAATAAAGGGATCAAGATGTGCATGAGCTAACGAATCTGTTCCATACCCTACGCACAAAGCTGGGTATCAAAGATTCAGAGAAACATTTGGTGCTAAAGTATCGCGGTGGTTTGCACAAATACATTCAGGAGGAAATGGAGTTCCTCGACATCTTCTCGCTTGTTATGACATACCGGTATGCTGCCAAGATTGAGCAGAATATCAAACAGAAGAAGCGAAACTTTGGATCTACGAATCAAAAGTAAGGGAAAGGTGCCCCCAAACCGCAGAACAAAGGACAAAGCCAAGGCATGGCGGCCCAAGACAACCTGCCAAAGACACAAGCAAAGAACAACACCACGAAGCCAAAGAAGGACACGAGAAAGTGGTGTGAGTTCCATAAGAGCTCCACTCACAACACAAGTGAGTGTCAGGCCAAGCAGTCGCTGGTGGCCGAGATGAGGGCTTCTGAATCAGATGCATGCTCCGACTCTGAATCAGAACCTGACAAGGTGAATGACAAAGGGAAGCAGATTGTTGATGCAGAGCCGAACGCCATTGTTGCCACTACGAAGATCCAGAAGGAGGAACCAGAAGATCCAAAGGAGGCAGAGCGTCTCTTCCACTCCCAGAAGTGGGTAAAGGGTTCCCCGCTACGACTTGTTGTCGACAATGGGAGCCAAAGGAACCTCATTTCAGCAGATGTTGTGAAGCGGTTGGGCTTGTCGACCACAACGCACCCACAACCATACACCATCGGGTGGCTTCACCAAGGACAGGATCTCTGTGTCAGCCAGTAGTGCCACCTTCCCTATAACATCAAGCCTTTCGCGGATGAGGTATTGTGTGACATTGCTCCTATTGATGTTTCTGATGTATTATTAGGCCAATCATACTTGTGGAAACGACATGCTGTGTATGAGTCCTGGCCTCACGCTGTTATTGTTACTTTGGGAAATAAATTGTACAGAATACCAGAGGTACCACTGCCTCCCACTATCTCTTTGGTTACTGCAAAACAATGCAATAAGCTCATTTCCAAACCAGGAAATTTGTTTTCTTGATGATGCGCCCCCAAGGCAAGAAGAAGACTGTGGCCACGACCTCCAGACATGGCTCCTCTACACGACAACAACAAATGGACAAGGTTGTGGAGGAGTACGGGGACATCTTCACCTCACCCACAGGGGTGCCTCTACACTGTTAGGTCAAGCACCCCATTGACCTGACCCTAGGTGCGCCGCTACCCAATGGACCGATTTATAGGCACTTTGTTCTAGAGAATGATGAAATCAAGAGGCAGATTCAGGAGCTGCTGCAGAAAGGTCACATCTGGCCAAGTTCATCGCCCCGTGGGAGCCCGATCGTGTTGGTACAGAAGAAGGATGGGACTTGGAGACTTTGTATTGATTATCGGGCGCTGAACAAGATCACTGTCTGGAATAGGTACCCGATCCCACGGATTGATGACCTTCTGGACCAACTCAAAGGGGAAAAATATTTCAGCAAGATCGACTTGAAGTTTGGGTATCACCAGGTACCAATCGAACGCTCTGATGTGTGGAAGACTGCCTTCAAAGCCAAGGAGGGCCTTTTCGAATGGCTCGTCATGCCTTTCGGATTGACAAATGCTCTCGCAACCTTCATGAGGTTGATAGATGACATCTTGCGTCCATTTACCAACTCATTTGTAGTGGTATACTTGGATGACATTCTGATCTTCAGCAAGACTTGGGAAGAGCACCTCCACCACATCCGACAAGTCCTCCAAACACTGCGACAACACACGTTGTTTGCCAATTTGGAGAAGTGCACTTTTGGCATGACCCAGGTTCAATATCTGGGATACATTATTGATGAAAGGGGGGTGCATGTGGATCCAGCCAAGATCCAAGTCATTTGGGATTGGCCATCCCCAACCACCCTCACAGACCTTCGCAGCTTTCAGGGTCTTGCTAATTTCTACCGCAAGTTCGTGTTGGGCTTCTCTCATATCACTTGGATCTTGAGTCAAGTCACCAAGGGAGGAGCGAAAGCAAAATTCTGTTGGTCGGAATCTCAACAGAAGGCGTTCGTAGAATTGAAACATTGCCTCTGTTCTGCCCCAGTGTTCACATTACCAGACTTGCAACAACCATTTGAGATCGAGAGAGATGCCTTTGACTATGCTATTGGGGCAGTTCTTACTCAACAGGGGCATCCAGTGGCATATCACAGTGAGACATTGTCTAACACAGTTCGAAAGTATCCCACTTATGACAAAGAAATGTATTCCATTGTGCAGGCTTGTCGACAATGGAAGCATTACATTTTGGGGAAGGAGACAATCATCCACACAAACCACCGACCTCTGCAGTTCATACAGACACAAGGGAAGTTGCAGAACGATTGCCATCAGAAGTGGTCCACATATCTGCAACAATTTCATTTGAACATCAAGTACAAGAAGGGTAGCACCAGTAATGTTGCAGACTGCCTCAGCCGACCACCGATCGTGGCCATAACTGCCGTTCTCAACTCTTGTGGGCATGAGACTTCTGATTGGCCGCTTCTCTACAAGAGGGATCCAGAATTCAGCTACACATACAAGGCACTCTTGGGGGGTATGCAAGTTCCAAATTTTCACCTCCAAGATACACTATTATGTCACCTGGGACACCTTTGTGTTCCTTCAAGCGAGCGTGCCAAGATGATATGGGAAGTGCACTACAGTCGAGTCACTGGGCATTTTGGGGTCGAGAAAACAGTGGCAGTACTGTAGAAGTATTTCTATTGGACGAACCTTCGACAGGATGTCGGGAAGTACATCAGATCCTGCACTGCTTGCGCCATTGCCAAAGAGACCATCAAGAAGCAAGGGCTCTATACTCCGCTACCTACCCCTAGTCGACCTTGGGAATCCATCTCCATGGATTACATGTTAGGCCTTCCTTCTACTAAGCATGGAAACCACTGTGTTTTCGTGGTCGTCGACAGATTCTCAAAGATGGCCATTATGGCGGCTTGCAAGAAGAATATCACAGCAGACGCCATTGCTAAACTCTTCTTTGAACGAATGTGGTTGCACTTTGGGATCCCACAGTCTATCATATCAGATCACAACAACAGGTTTCTCAGCACATTTTGGTCCAGCCTCTGGTCAATGTTGGACACCATGCTCACCAAGTCCATAGCTTTCCATCACCAAACTGATGGCCAGACAGAGCTCGTCAACCGGATGATTGTACACATTCTGCGCATATACAATTCAAAGCATCCACACACATGGGATGAGAGCCTTCCCTATGTACAACATAGTTATAACCGGGCTCTCCACAGTTCAACCGGCCACAGCCCCTTTCAGGTTGTCTTGGGATTCCAGCCATTGTCCCATTGACGTAGCCATGCCATTTGCAGCTACTTAGGTCGATTCGGCTCATGTCCAGTCTGAAGTTGACAAAGAAAACAACTTCATCGAGCGCATTCAGCACATCCGCCAATAGGTTCATGACATATTGGATAGAGCCAATGCTAAGTACAAGCAACGACATGATCAACATCGGGTGCCACACAAATTCCAAGTGGGCAAAAAAGTGTGGCTACATTTGCAGAAGGAGCGCCTCACTGGACCCCACCTTAAGATTCGCTCGCTCCGATATGGGCCGTACACCATCACCAAGGCTGTAGGGAACAATGCCTTCAAGTTCAGTATTCCACCATTCCTTGGTCTGCACCCAGTATTCAATGTAGACTGCCTTCGTCCCTACTTCCCACCTCTATTGGACACCTCTGACATTGCAGAAGAACTCACACCAAAAGAGTTAAACCCAGACTGCATGGAACAGGCCACCACAGACTGTATCATGGACATGCAAATCAAGAACACTCGTCGACAGAAGATCCAACTGTATCGGGTTGTCAAAGCTGGCCAACTCTTGCACCAAGGCAAGTGGTTCACTAGGGACCAAGTTCAACAGAAGTTTCCTCATCTCATGGAGGAACTCAACGCAATGGGGACCATTGCTTCCTAAGGGGGGAGGAATGATCCAGGTGGATATTGGTGGCCACCCGCCTATTCCACTTAGGGGCCCACCATTGTCTCTTTCAGTTTTTTTCACAACTTACTATTTTTAGTAGTTTTTCGGGTCCTGATCTTCCGAAGCCATTTTGAAGCCCCAAACGGAGATAGTATGCCGAAGTTACGTCCCTGGGAAGTTGAAACACCAATTTACCCAAACGGAGCCCATAGTTTTGGCGCTTCATCTCCTAGGGTTAGGTTTTTGGACGTTTAGAGTTCTCCATTGTTTCTCCATAATAATTAGGGCCTCGAGCCTTATTGTAACACAGTTCAGAGGTCTGTAGCTGCCACATCTTTTCTCAGAGATTTGCTACCAGCACCCTAGCTATTTTATTTCCATCATGTTTGTATATTTCTGTGATTTGATATTAATGAAATGAAGCCTTATTTCCGCTGTATTTCTATGTTTATGGTTATTTCTGTATTCTGTTGCGTTCCTGCATAAATCCGGATCATGGGGTTAAATTTCTGAAGATTCAGAATTTAGCCTTAAGCACTAGGTGACAAAGAGCAGGAGGAGATCAACTTCTCAGAGGGTTTCTAGCCAAAAATTTTTGTAGATCGATCAGAGAATCGAAGAGAACTGTTTTGTTGTCAATTTGGCGGATTTCCAAGAGAGGAAATCAATTGTCAGAGGGAGCAGAGGGTGCCTTTTTCGCCAAGGACCCTAGATCCGAGCTTTAGTAAAGAAGCGGGGAGAGGAAGATCTGTTTCGATAGAGTAGATTTGAGCAGATGGCACGTCACGGACTACGTTATCAGGATAGGTTGGACTGCCTGTCGAACTTTGCAGTCTGGAAGGCCAGAATCCTCGTAGTCATGGAGGCATACGGTCCAAGGGACCATGCAGAAAAACTCTTGGCGACGCTGACCGATGTAGATCCCCTTAAGAAGTATGAGGAAGCTGCGACACATGCCAAACGTTTCATTATGGATGGGGTTAAGGACCATATAGTTCCACATATCGCTGAAAAGAAAACAACTAATGAGATGTGGAAAGCCTTAACAACCCTATATGAGGGGAAGTCCGTCCAGAGGAAAATGCTTCTGGAGAATCAGTTATGGTCATTCATGAGGACCAAGGGAGAAGAAATAGAGCCCTTCCTTTTCAGATTACAGACGATCAGAGATTAGTTGTCTGCCATGGGATCAAAGGTGGAGGATGATGTGATGGTAAGGACAACACTCAATGTGGTCACAAAAGTGTGGGAAACCTTTGTCCAAAGTGTTTTGGGCAGAGCAGACCTTCCCCACTGGGACAATATGTGGGCAATCCTTCGTCAAGAAGAACTCCGCCAATTCACCAAGTGGAAGTACAACATGGGGTAAAGTAAGGTGAAGAAGGAAGAGGATGAAGATGCAGCCTTGGCATCAAAGAGGCAGCAAGGGAAGAAGAAGCATGATCTATCCAAGATCAAATGTTTCCAGTGCAGCGAACTAGAACATTTCGCCAGCAATTGTCGTTAGAAGAAGAATGACAAGGAAGCTTCTACTTTCAAGGCTGCTGTGATGGACGATGGGTCAGAAGATGATGTAGCCATGAGCACTCATGAACCATGAAAGTGGGGCGACATGGATTTGTAGAGAAGCTACAAAGCGCTGGCGGGATCCTTGAGCAACTCATCTCTTGGATCACATCCGAGCTGCGAGAGCCTTAAGACAACAGTGGGACAAGTGGAGTAGTGGGTGCAGAGAATCACGGATGGAGCAGAGGCAGAGCTGAATGCTGAAGGGAGCAGCACAGTGTAGATGCAGCAACAACAACGCAGAGGTTAATGTGTCTTCAACATTGCAGAGTAGAGCTGCTTACTCAAAGTAGAGCTGCAACAACGTAGAGGCTTCAGGAGGACAGTGCAGCGCAACAACGACATGAGAGATTTCAGTACAAGGGGCTGATGTGGCTTCAGCTTCGCAGAGGGAGTCTGCTTACGCAGTGCAGAGCTGTAGCTGTGCAACATCCTCTAGATGTTAGCATAGATCAACAGCCGATGGAGCTTCAGTGATGAGGACGTAGCCCAATTGACTTGTGTGTCAAAGATTGGGCAGGAGTTTCAGTTGTTTCTCTTAGCAACTGAAGATGCAGTGCAGTAGTTGGCAGCGTGATGCAACAAATTGAGAGGAAGCTGCAGTACAGATGTAATAGTGGCGGTGGCAGCGTCATGGGCAACAGTACATAATGGCAACAGCAACACAGTGATGAGGGGCAGCACGTCCAACATCAATGCAAAGACCCACACCAGAGATCAGTGCAAAGCTTCGGGGTGAAGCAGAGTTGTACTAGAGCACATTCCTCGCTAAGAGTGAGTGTTGAGATTTTGAGTGTTTGGGTAGCATCGGATGTGCTTTAGCTCTCAAACTTTGTGGAGGGACTAGAGTACATAAGATCTCCAAGACCCAGAAAGGGATTTGGGAAATTCCATCCAGTTTGGGAGATAATTAATTAATTAATATTTTTAATTAAGGACCCTAAGTCTAACTTAGGAAAATTAAAATATTAAAGGTAATTAATTTAAACATGTGATGAAAATGACTCAAGTCACACATATCAAACTTTCTTTTAATCTTAGCCATCGATTCAAGATTAGATCATCGCTGTTGGTTTCCCAACTAGAAAATATAAAGGAAAGGCCTGGGGTCAGTTGGAGAACACACACATGGAGGCATAGCACTGAGACTAAGTTGTAATTCTAGGGCAGGGTTTGCTAAGAATTTTCAAAAGTGTTTCAGCTGCATAGAGGGGTAGTGTAGGCAAAGGGGATGGTTTGATCCCAGTGCCTAGAATCAGCAAGAGACAGAAAGCAGCGCAGAGAAGCAGAGGCAACAACAGTAGTTATGCAACACCTGCACAATGCAGAGAGCAGCTTCAGCTACGCGGGTGCTACCCAGTCCCTTCTGGGGCAGCGCTGGGCAATAGGTGATCCTCCAGGGTTATGCAGAGACCCTTCTAGGGTAGCGTAGGGTCTGCGTCACCCGTTTTGGGGTTAAGTAGCCCTCTCCAGGCCAACACAAAGGCACGCAGAGGTTGACTAGGCTGATGCAGGGGCTTAAGAGGCAGCGCTGGGGTTTCTAGGGCCAGAATTTCGCTGAGTCTTGTAAATCCCGTTTGAGGGTGTGGATCAATCAAGGTTTTGGCTTCAGAACAACATGTTAGCTGCATATCTATATTTTTGTCTGTTGGGTTAACTAGTAAGGTGCTCAGATTTGCTGTATTCAGAAAACTACTTAATAATATAAACCCTCCAGCAGCCAGAAGACCGGTTTTCCCGCATTGGGTTTTTCCGGGGACAGTTGTCTAGAAAATCTTGTGTGTCACTTTGTCTATTATGCATGTACTTTTCTATTTTAGATTCGAATCAGTGAAAGTCTGTTATGTGTTTACTTCGATGTTAATTTGAAGATTTCAGCATTAATAACTTGTTTAAGTTGAAGTATGACCAGATCTAACAATAGATTTCTGCATAAAGTAACTTTTAGAAATTTTCACAATAGCTACTTGCAGAAGATGGGATTTGTTAAGAGTGACGCAGATCCCAATCTCTACTATCTAAGAGTAGGGGATGAGCCTTTGATACTGGTATTGTACGTAGATGATCTATTCCTGACAAGATCATCTAGGCTCGTCAAGGATTGCAAGCAGAATTTAGCTGCAGAATTCCGACATGAAGGATCTGGGGCTAATTCATTATTTTATGGGGTTGGAAGTTTGGCCGTAGAAGGGTGAGATCTTCCTTGGTCAAGGGAGATATGCTACAGAAATCTTGAAGAGGTTCAAGATGGAGGATTGTAGACCCATGGCTACACCAATGATCACCAACTGGAAGAATATTGATACATCTAAAGATGTTGAGGTTGATCCTACCTTGTATAGGCAGCTCATAGGATCCCTGATGTATCTGGTCAACATTAGGCCAGACATCTGTTATGTTGTCAACACTCTCAGTCAATTCATGGTGGAACCAAGGAGGGCACATTGGGTAGCAGCCAAGCATGTTCTCAGATATTTGCAGGGAACGGTCGAGCTTGGATTGAGATACACTCGAGGCAATGACATTAGATTGGGTGGGTTCACTGATGCAAATTGGGCTGGGAGCCTAGTAGATTAGAAAAGTACTAGTGGGTACTATTTCAATGTTGGATGAGGAATTACCTCTTGGTGCAGCAGGAAACAGAAGTCCGTGGCGCTGAGCTCAGCTGAGGCGGAATATATGGCTGCAAGCACTGCTTCGTGTGGGGCCATATGGCTTAGGAAGCTGCTTGTGAATCTACTCAAGGAAAAGATGGAAGCGACCGACATTCTATGTGATAATCAGAGTTGCATCAAGCTCTCTGAAAATCTTGTGTTCCATGATCGGTTGAAGCACATTGACATCAGATGTCATTTCATCAAAGATTGTGTCCAGCGAGGAGTTGTACAATTATAGTACACTCCGACAGAAGAACATGTGGCAGACATGCTTACTAAGGCTTTGGGAAAGAAAAAGTTTGTCTACTTCAGAGAGAAGACGGGGATGAACAAGTTCAATAGCAGAAATGGACTGATTCAAAATTGAGAGGGAGCTGCAGTTAATATGAGGCAGTGGAAGTGGCATTGTTAGTGTCATGGGTAGCAGTACATAAGGCAACAACGCAACAGATGAGGGGAAACAATAGCTAGGCATCAGCAGCACAGAGAATGCTTCAAGGTCAGAGCAGTATGTACCAGGCATATTGCTAGAACACTTTCCTTGCTAAGAGGG
This sequence comes from Pinus albicaulis, assembly GCA_034641835.2. Taxonomy (NCBI): domain Eukaryota; kingdom Viridiplantae; phylum Streptophyta; class Pinopsida; order Pinales; family Pinaceae; genus Pinus; species Pinus albicaulis. The sequence goes on along the minus strand of CM076571.1, from coordinate 491,923,214 downwards.
AGTGTTGATTTTTGTAGCATCGGAAAGTGATCTAAGTCTCAAATTTGGTGAGGAGGCTTAGACACCAGTATTCCAGAGAACCCAGAAACCGTTTGTGGAAATTCCACTCGGTTCATGTTTTATTAAAATAATTAATTATTTTAATGGAGAACCTAAGTCTAAACTTAGGGAAATTAAATAATTAATGGGTATTAATAACACAGTGTGAATCTTCTAGAGAACGAAGATCAAGTCAAGTTTTTAATCTTAGCTATTGATTAGACTTCTAATTTGGGCCGTTGATTCATCAAAGAGAAGATTATAAAAGAAGGCTTGAGGGTCATTTGGAAAGTAAGTCGGGCAAGCGTTCAACAACCCAAGGGAAGTCGATTTTGAAGGAATAGAATTCGATTTGCAAGGGCGAAGGAAGTAGAGGGCATCACCAGTGTCAGGGCACAAGGGAAGGAGGAAGCAGGGAAGTAGAGAGGCAACGCTCCAGAGCAGTGTAGAGGCCTGACACAGTAGTGACGTAGGCTTACGCTAGCTCTGCGCAGAGAGCTGCACAGGAGGCACACATAGTGACACAAGGAGGGCTAGGGAACCCCTCAGGTGTCAGAAATTCTTTGGAGGACTAAAGGAGAGTTATCTAAGGTGTATCTCGTGAAAATTTCTCAGTTGTTTCTGTCAGACTTTCCTTGTAAAGATTTCAATGCTAAAGATTAATATATAAACCTTCATCTGCTGCACTGGTTTTCCCACATTGGGTTTTTCCAGGGACAATTTTCCAAAAATAACTGTGTCTATGTGATTGATTCTTATGCTTGTATTCTTATTGTTTTGTTCTCTGCATTTACTTGGGTGATTACTGCCGTAGTGTTTATTTCAAAATTTACTGGAAGAATTCTGTAAATAACTTATTGGAAGAATAAGTAGGAGAAATAAATCTATCACTACAGTAGTATTTCAGGATTGAAATTTTCACAGTACGATTGGCACTGAATAGTGTCTCAAAGGACTGGCAGGTATTTGTCCAGAGTATCTTGGGCAAAGATACCTTGCCTAGGTGGGACAAGATGTGGTCTGATATGCAGTAGGAAGAGTTGAGGAGGGCTATGTTGAAGAGCACCATCAGTGGCAACAACAGTAAGGGCATGAAGCATGAGGAGGAGAATGTGGCTCTTGCATCCAAGGGTCCTAGTCAGGCACAGGGGGAGCAACAGAAGAAGAAGAAGAACCTATCTAAGGTCAAGTGCTTCAGGTGTGGTGAGTTTGGCCACTACAAAACCCAGTGTTCTCTCAGAAAGGAGGACAAACAGGACCAAGAAACAACACATGCTGAGATAGATAAGTTGTCCTCCATGTTGGAGGAAGACTTCGCGATGATTGCCCACATACCTCCAAGACTGAGGTGGGGTGACTTGGAGTTATAGCCTCAGAGAGCTACAAAATTTTGGCAGGGTCCACTAAGGAGTCCACCTCAGGGATCATTACCTAGCTACGGGGGCCCATAGTTTTCAGTAGCAGGATGGATTAGTGTCAGGAGATGCAGTTAATACCAGAGTGACAGTTGCAGAGGCTAGTAGTAGTCAGATGTTGGAGAGAGGAGGGCTATGTTGAAGAGCACCATCAGTGGCAACAACAGTAAGGGCATGAAGCATGAGGAGGAGAATGTGGCTCTTGCATCCAAGGGTCCTAGTCAGGCACAGGGGGAGCAACAGAAGAAGAAGAAGAACCTATCTAAGGTCAAGTGCTTCAGGTGTGGTGAGTTTGGCCACTACAAAACCCAGTGTTCTCTCAGAAAGGAGGACAAACAGGACCAAGAAACAACACATGCTGAGATAGATAAGTTGTCCTCCATGTTGGAGGAAGACTTCGCGATGATTGCCCACATACCTCCAAGACTGAGGTGGGGTGACTTGGAGTTATAGCCTCAGAGAGCTACAAAATTTTGGCAGGGTCCACTAAGGAGTCCACCTCAGGGATCATTACCTAGCTACGGGGGCCCATAGTTTTCAGTAGCAGGATGGATTAGTGTCAGGAGATGCAGTTAATACCAGAGTGACAGTTGCAGAGGCTAGTAGTAGTCAGATGTTGGAGAGCGCAATGCAGAGTTGGCAACAATGCAGAGTCGCACAGTGAAGAGTTGGCAATAGTGCAGAGTCAGCAGCGAAGCAAATTCTTCAGAGACAGTGCAAAGGCTAGTAGCAGTCAGAACTTGGGTGACAGATGCATCACACTGAACACAGTTGATTCAGTGTTTTGGATGTTTTTTAGTTGCAGATGTTGCAGTTGCAACATTAATTGAGTTGTAGTGCAGATGCAGTGTTAGCAGCAGTACAACAGGGTCAGCAGCAACACACATGTAGCATCAAAGTTGCACAGTAGTTGGTGGGCAGTATGGCCAAACATCAGCAGCGTGACAGGATGTGATATAGAGACAAGGTGTTGTGGCAGAGTGTGCAGCACTAAAACACATTCCTCGCTAAGAGGGAGTGTTAGTTTTTGTAGCATCGGATGTGTTCTAGCCATGAAATAGGGTGGAGAGGCTAGAATACATGAGATCTCCAAAACCCAGGAATCGTTCCAGAAATTCCACCTAGAGATGGCTTAATTAGATTATTTGCCGATTTTAAAATATTTTCCAAGTGTAAACTTAGGGAATATGGATAATTAATCATAATTAATTAAGTCAAGGTGAGAATTCTCTAGAAACTCACACGGATCGATCCAGAAATGATCTAAGCCATTGTTTAAGATTTAATCTTGGCCGTTGGAGTCCCAACAGGAAGACATAAGAAGGGGTCAATGTGGTGATGGAGAATGCACCAGAGTCACTTGGAGAATTCGATTTTCCAGAGTAGTAGGAGCAGTTGTCGGAGGGTTCAAGCTTCCATGAGGCAACATAGATAGTGAGGGGTAGGGACAGTGAAGCTGGAGGAAAATTTCCAGATCCAGCGAATGCATTTGTAGAGAGGCAAAAGTACCACAGTGAGGCTGACGCAGGGGCTGCGCAGAAGCCTTTAGAATGCAGTTTGATTTAGCTGGAGAGAAGTTGAGTTTGAGTTCCAAAGGTTGGGAAAAGGTTCCAGAAGGCCAGAGAGACAATTTCTCAGTCAGTGGCAGATAGGATGGCTACAAGAGCAGTGGATTCAGGCTAAGTGTGGCAGATACTGCTCTAGGGTGACGCAGGCCAGCACAGAGGCAGTTTGGACGGCTCACTTGGATCTATAGTCAGAGTCCGTATTTGTCTGAGGGGTGAGGAAAATTCCTCACTAGAATTTTTCTAATATTTTTCTCTGTAGGATTGCCAGATTTCAACATCCAGTTGTAATCAAAATTTCTCACTTCTGCATAATAATAAAAATCCTCACTGCTACACCGGTTTTCCCAAGTTGGGTTTTTTCGGGGACATTTGTCCAAAATTAACGGTGTCAATTTATGTGTTGTGTGCTAGTGTTTTCTCAGTTTCCAACGCTATTTTCTTCTGCAGTTTATTTGTGAAAATCATAGTGTGAATTATTTGGTATTTGCCGTAGTAACTGCAAATAAATTGTTAAATAAAATTAACAATTAGGAAAATAATTTCTAGTTACTGTGATAAATAAAATTTTCGCATTCAAGCTTCTCACAATTTTCTTCTTTCTTCATTATCTGAATCTTCATTACTTCTTCAACTTTACCTTCTTCTTTAAATTGAACTTTTAAGGAGACAATTTCTTCATCACGTTTTTCAATTCTCTATTTTTTTTTATGATCTTGCCATCTTCTTTTTCATTATTCTTAAATTTTTCTTTAAGATTTTCATCTTCTTCTTCAGTTTTTGAATCATTTTTGAGTTCTCAGAAAGAATCTATTCTCATGTTTGGTTCATTTATTTCCTTATCTGAATCAACGACCCTTTCGTCAGAACTGTCATGATCATTATGTTGAGTTTCTTGAGTTATGAAGAGAACTTCTCTTGCATCCCCTTCTTCTGTATTACTGTCATCTGAAGAACTATTGTCTTTTTTAGAATAAAGACTCTTCTTGTGGATGTTTTTATTTTCCGCAAACGAACATCTCTTAGCATAATGACCTATTCTGCCACAATTGAAACATTTAAAAGTTAACGTAGCTTTGTTTTTTTCTTGTTCCCCTTTTGAGCTTTCTGATGAAATTTGTTTCTTCTACATTTAATTCATCGCTTGGAGTTCCTTCGGTTTTAAAAGATGCTTCTCTGTTTGAATTTTTGTCTTCTGTATCTATTCTCATTTCGTACACTGTAAGTGTGCTATGTAATTCTTCCATTGTCATCTTGGTCAAGTCCTTGGTTTCTTCTATGATAGATACCCTGGGCATTGTATCTCAAAGGAAGTGATCTCAGTACCTTTTGTACTATCAAGGGATCTTTGATTTCTTCTCCTAATCCTATGATGGAGTTGACAACTTCATCTACTTTGAGTAAATAGGTTGCAATATCTTTTTTTTTTCATCCATTTTCATATTTTCAAACTGAACTCTATATCATTGGAGTTTAACTTGTGTGAATTTATCATTACTTTCATAAAGAGTTTTAAGTTTATCGTAAATCTCTTTGGTTGTGGTTAATGTTCCTTGACAATCCACCTGTGAGGGGATGAAGTGATTTTGAATTACAACTAAACAACTTCTCATCAGGATCAGTTGGAGGAGTCTTAGGGGCTTTGTAGCCATTAACATTGGAGAGGCAAACATCCACTCCCAAAGCCTTCATGTAGTTTTTCATGTAATTGCTTCATAATGAATAATCATTTCCATCAAATACCTGAATTGTTCTTGAAGAGATGCCTTCCATTTGATCCTCAAACATGAACAAGTAACCTTCAGGTCTGTTCTTACACAAGGATTCAACAATTAAACAAGAATAAGATTCTGCATCATACCTTAGAAAGGAGTCATACCATAGAAAGAGATGAGCATCAACTTTTGCCTTCTGTTGTGACTGATTTCCCTTCTGCTGTCACTAATAACACATGAAACTTGGCTTCATAAGTGCCTCAAATTTGACCTTGTATCCTGCCTCAAGCCTGCTTCTTAAATAGCCCTAAATAATCCTCAGGACGTGCCTCAGGAGGCCTGAAGTATGCCACAAATTTGCCTCTGATCAGACGGTTGAACTGTTTCAGAAAGGGGCCAAAAGAGACCTCAGACAATGCCTCTATCCCTGCCTCAGATAGGTCTGAATTAGGCTTTTGAACAGACTTATAAAGGGACCAAAAATTTTGCCTCAGGAACAGCCAATGTACAGCCCAGAAATGGCTTCAGGTTCAGCCTTGGAGTTGTCTCGGAGGGGGCTGAAAAAGGATGTAGAAAAGGGACGAAACAGGCTTCAGACAGCCTCAGAAACTGGCCTCAGGAGGGGTCTAAAATTCGGCCTCGGAATCAACTGAAATTCCTCAAAGAAGGGCCTCAGAACAAGCCTAAAAACTGCCTCAGAATGATGACCTCTGTCCAGCGAAAAAACACCATAGAAAGATATAAGAATTAAACCCAAAATTTCCCTAGAAAACTTGGCCTACTCTGATTTGCGTGACTATGCAGGCCTCAGAAATATCAGATGAAATCACAAGATAGAGTTTGATGAATTGTAATTTTGGAGGGTAGCCGAATGCCGTATATATACAAAATAAAGGGGCATGAAAGGGGGCCAACTTTCCCTTAAAGCAAGGAGCCAACCTGTCTCATAAATTCAAATTTTTTTGAGAAGCCGACTTGTATTTGCAACACTATACATCATGCTTTTGAGGGCTTACTTTAATCCTTCTTTGGAAGCCAATTTGACAAGGAATATTTCTTATTTTTGAGGGCTGTTTGATCAATGATTTGTAATAGCCATGACCCATATATTTCCATCAAACTCCAATATAATTTTCATTTAATTTTTATGCCAAAATATTGGACCAAAAACATCATTCATTTTGGGGCACCATGATCACAGATTCAGGGCTTCAACTTTGAGAAGGCACGTCTCCTCAACCGTGAGGAGTTACATGGCATGCCACCTACCGTTAGAAGTGGCATGAAGAGTACTACCAATCTCGAGTGGCCTTGCATCCAAATTCACTGATTTGTCCATGCATATCTCCAAACAAGTGTATCATATTACTAGCCGATTCACCCTTTGACATCAATGGCGATTTCTTCCAATACCAAATAGGCACATATCCCAGCCCATTCACCCTTTGACATCAATGACAATTTCTTCCAATACCAAATAGGCACATATCCCATGACTGAGGACCCTTGCTTTCTGTCATTGCAATTTAAAGTGTGAGCCCCCATGGAGGGTGTTGAATACCAAATTCACAAAAACCTGAGTCACTGAGTTGTCCTGAGTCGAGTTACACAATTAGACATCACCAAGTAGTGGCGTCCTAAAATGTAAAACAAATTCCATCTTTATAGCCTGATTGTGTCCATCTGAGATTTATTTTCTTGCTACATGGTAATGGATCTTACCCTCTTTGACCAGCAAAAAGTTCAAGGCGATTGTCTTGCAGTTTGGCTTAGTTAGACCTGGTAATGTTTATCATAATACTTTTTCAGTTTATTATGGGATGACACAATTATAATCTGATGGTGTGTGCCTGCAGGATGTTCCTGTTGGAAAACAGATCGAGTACAAGTTCATACTAATTGGTAAACGTGGAGAAGTTTTATGGCAACCTGGTCCAAACCGAGCATTTGAGACATCAGGATCTGTGGCATCGGTGGAAGTTTCTTCAGAATGGGAATTGGATGAGAAGATAGCATCTGAGGTTGGCAATGAGAAGGAAGTTTGTGAGGCTACAGAAACGGAGAAAACAGAGCAAGTGATTGGAAATGTTAATTCGGCTGCAACATTGGTAGAAGGAATTTTTTCGAATGTTGTTTCTAGTGTAGATGCAGGACAAACAGTGAACGCGAGTTCTGATCCACCGAATGGGGTCTTGGGTTCTTCTCCTAAACAAACAGAAGACAATACCCAAAGGAAGGGCTCTGCCATAGACTTGTCTGGGCCACCAGAGGAACCAGGCTATAGAACTGAAAGAAATGAAGAGTGAGAAGCAGCTTCAACTACTGAAGCATTATAATATGTGTAAAATTTATGGGCAAAGCTTTATCCAAACTTCAAAGGATAACATAGCATGATCACAGATGATCCATGGGACAGCTTTTTGGCATTTAGAACTTTATAGTGCTTTATTTTATTGGTTTGTAAGTCATTTCAGCTTTTTTGCACATACAAGATATGCATACATACTGTGTAGAAAGTTGTGCTAAAGAGGTGGCATATCCTTGGTCAAGACTCAAAATTATCTGAGAGTGAAATATAGATTGAGTGTTTTGTATTGGATGAAAATGTAGTCAAAATTATCTGAGACTGAAATCTAGAATGGAAGTGTTATTTGTTAGATGAACCAGTAATATTCAATTTCTCTCGTACAGTAATATGCCATTACCTGCTACCTATAATGGCACTTGAACAAATGGATGTATGACTGCTTTTCCATACCTGCAAACAAGTTAGTGAGGAATGCTGTGCTAAATCAAGAAAGCTTAGGGAGCTTTAGTGAAAATCATCTAAAACTAAAGTAAGTATTGGGACTGTCATGGTACAGAGTGAACATGTAATGACATTCGCTGCTACCTATAATGGCACTTGAACAAATGGATGAATGACTGCTTTTCCATACCTGCAAACAAGTTAGTGAGGAATGTTGTGCTAAAAGGAGGAAGCATAGGGAGCTTTAGCAAAAATCATCTCAAATAAAGTAAAGATCGCAAGTGTCATGGTACAGAATGAACATGTAAATGTGTAATCCCTTTGTGAAGCATGTAATATGCCATATCCTGCCACCTATAATCTGCTTGAACACTGGGATGTATGACTATTTTCCATAATTTTGAAACGACTCATCCCTATGATTTTCATGTGGTTGTCTTACTAATGTGTAAAGTTTATATGAATAAATCTATGAGATGGAAATCTAATTATAAACCTTGCTTGTAGCTTTGTTCTTGCAATATAAACTATTTTAGATTGAATAAAGACATAATAGAATGCAGTGACATTTACCATGAGTAAGCTTGCATATATGGATAGTACACTGCAGTCATTGATACCTATTATGAATTAACAGTTGTAATTTTCCTTAGCAAGTTATTTGTCATAGCTCATGCAAATTGTTTTGAGTGCACCAAAAAAATTAATAGTTATTGGTTTAGGACTTTGAAGGGTTTATATTGCAATCCCTACCAGATACTTCCCATCATAAATTTAAGAGTACAGTAAATCCCAGAATTTTTTTGATCTAATGTGATAGAAAAGGACAAATGGTTGGTTACCAGGTTGAGCTGATAGCATCTGTGACCATAAAGTGAGCACAATGCAAAAAGAAATTGCCAGGCGTGGATAGGAAGGAGATTAAATGTGTTAGGAGAGGGTGAATGGTCGGTTAACAGGTTGAGCTAACGGCGTCATTGACCATAAAGCTAGCTCAATGCAAAAAAGAAATTGGCATTCTTGGATTTGAAAATCAAACAAATTTTTATAAGTATATTTCCTCGCAAAGGTGGCAAACACAATATAGTCCAGAAGCCAGCTAATTATAATGGCAAATCAGTAGTGGATGGCATGGGAGATGAGCTTAGTAATCTTGCATATAGGGGCAAGCTTGTGTATTCTCTACGAGGGAAGAATAGGTGAAATCATTGAAATTCTAGTACCCAGACAAACTTTTCTCCAGTTACTCTGTATACCTTTAAGCTTTCAAACACAGTGAAGTTATCATAGCTACGCAGAGTAAGAATATTTTACCGGGGCGAACTGTGGTGATTTACTGGATAGCAGTGGGACCTCAAAAGTTTTCTTAGCTGGCTTATTGGCATCCATTATTTTTATTGAGTTTCAGTCACATCAGTAATAGGGTCAGAGACCAGAAACTGAGATATGGAATTCAAGGACAGGAAAATGGTTTATCTTTTATTCTCGCGACAGCTCATATTTGTTGACAGAAAATTACCCCTCAAAAGTTTGTGAAACATATGCTACAGCAAGGAGAGAATCAAAACATGGTTGATTCCAAAATAATCTCGACAAGGTGGAAACCTCCCATTCTTGAGCTAACCCTAAGCTCTGTTCACTTCTTAGAGCTCTGGAACAGAGCTCAATGCAACATCTAACTGTTGAACGGGCAGGAGTCTTAGTTGGAGTTTATGTATCATATTTGCATGCGTGAATGTGATGGATCTGACATAAGAACAGCTTTAACATTCTAACATATAGCGGTTCTCTCATCAGTAGAGCTGTAACTGTTATAACAGCTCTGGCTTGTAACAGGTCTGTCATAAGAGCTGTAATTGCTGTAACAGTTGGAAGAGCTGTTGATTCCACCTGAACTTGTGTAGCAATTGCTGCTGATTCCAGATTCTTAAATTACATCTCAGTCTAGTATAAGTACATGTATTTTAGTAATATACATCCAAATTGAAAAAATCTAAAAACGTTTGATCATGAGCAAGTTCAAAATAAAAAGTTCGGTACCTTATGAGATAATGTTGAGTGAAATAGGAGCAATTCCCATCGAAGCAATTGCTATGGTGCAGCGCATAAGATATCTAAAAAGAATTGAGCAAATGGGAGTAGGTAGATGGCCTAATGTTGTCTTCAAGGAAGGAAGGCACGAGTGAAAGAAAGAAAACATGGATGAGACAAAACTACACATGGATGCAAAAATGGAATATTTACCTCAATGCTTGTCTCACAAATAGCAAAGAGCTAAAGAATTTTGTTATGGATAAATTTCATAAACAGGTATGGGGAAAAGAGTTGGGTAGAAAGAAGAAGTACTACATCGAAGAATTCAACCCTATGTATGATATCCAACAAAAAAAGTACATTGGAACTACCATTCCATGGAGAGCAAAGGTTCTTATTGCTCAATTAAAAACCAACTTGCATCATCTTTGGTGTGAAACAGGGCGGTGGAAAAGACCTAAAGAAGCTTGGGAAGAACGAGTGTACATTTTGCACGTCTGGAGCAGTGCAATTAGAAAAAACATTTTATTTTGGAATGTGATGCGTTCAAAGACATCAGAGAAAGTTATAGGAATATGTTAGCATCGGTTTCTTGGCATTATCTTTTCAGCGATGGGATTGTTGGAAGGTTGGGTCAGCTCATCATCAATTTGAACAAGAAGAGGACTAAAATGCAAAAGGCGAAAACAGGGAACCCATAGTCCCATAGGCTATTTTTAGTCTTGTGGATGTTAAATTTCACTCGTTCATTCATCGTTAGAGAGACTGCGTGCATTTAATACCTGTGTACTGTAAAAACGAAAAAATAAAATGCAAATAAATAAGTTGGAGGGTTTAGTGTCTTAAAGGCTATGTTCTTACTTTTTATAAATCTGCTGTGCACGCTACATTTTCTTGGTCTTTAGAAGATACAAATTCCATAATTAAATGGCTGCTTCTTATAATTCTTCTTTGCACAACTTTTTCATTTTTAACACCTATCCATGTTAGGAGATGCTCAAGATATAGAAAATGAGAATTACGGCAATTCAATCGTTCGATCCTCAAAATATGGACACTTCAAAGTACATAATGGAAAATCCTGAGAACTATCTAGGGGTTTGTTGGGTGTAGAAAACCTTTTTCAATTTAGTGATGTGACTTTTATTAAATTAAGCATAAAAGAGAGATCCAGATTGACTTTTTCAACGTTTGTAATCACTAACTCATGACTAAGCAAGAGTTGAGATGTCTTGTATTGATCACGGACGGTGAACCTAATCAATATAGGTTAACCATGTCATTTTGGGGAATCAAACATGGGTGGTGCAGGAATTAACAACCCACCTTAACCACTCGGTCTACCCTTGACAAGTGTGTACTTGTATTTAATATCTATCTCTCCCCTTGGTGAAGGATGGAAAACAAGTTCGGAGTGCCAAGACTTCATATCAAAATTCATTGTGAATAAGCCAAATCTTTTAATGATTTTGTAGTGGCTTTTCCTCGCAATCTAATGGTTTCCAATTGTAAATCTCGTGTTATGATGCAATTATTTTTAGTTATTCTTGTTTTAGGAATTATATTATGTTAATGGAAATCGTCAATAGTAAACTGTAGAATCTCACATGAATATGTTAGGCAAGGTTAATTGAAGATTACGTTTGTTTGGCCTAATAGGGTCCAATTTCACAATGATTAGAAAGTTATAGCAGTTTGACTAGTGTTGTTATTTGGTGATTTATGTTTTGAGGGTTTGTTCATCTTGACTTTCAAATGAGTAACTATTTTCTTTTCCATTGCTTTAATAATATAAACAAAACCTTTAAATATAGATAAATCGTGTTATTTGGTCAATTATGTTTTGACAATTTTCCATCTTCACTACCAAATGAGTAATTATTCCCTTTTGTCATTGCATTAACATTATTTGGTTAATTATGTTTTGACAATTTTCCATCTTCACTATCAAATGAGTAATTATTCCCTTTTGTCATTGCATTAACATTATAAAAAGTAAATGTTTAATTTTTCTTAAGATACTATTGTTATGGACCAATTTCTACACACCATTGCTTATTGATATAAGATTAGTTGTTAATATGTAATGCAACCTATTTAAACTTTACAAGGGAATTGGTCATCGTTTTAGTGGATCCCTTGAAAAAAGCAGGGAAATATAGTCAACTATATACCAAGGATCGATCCAGATTGGTTCATTATATTGTTTTTCATCCATCTTGATGCATTCAGAGTGGAAAAATGGAAGGAATCAACTCACAAGACCGTTTTTACCGACATGACCCAATTTGGCAAAACGAGGTCTGAAACCTTCCGAGAGTGTTTTGAGGCATCAAACGACGTTTTTTGGGGGTAAAACTTTGCTACTTTAGCACCACACTTTACGTGTTCTTCACACAAAGATCTTTCCAATGATTCAAGAAGCGCATCAATCAGAGTCTGTGCCAAAGTTATGCCACTCAGAAGTTGACCTTCTTGTTTTCACACCTATAATTCGAGAGGATATTGCATCAGCTCCCATTATTCATGGAAAATGGGTTAGCCACATGATTATGGTGTAAAAGACTTTAGAAGAGTATATATTGTAAATCTAGTTAAGAGTTGATGTAGTCAAAATTAACCATTAGTAGGCTATCGAGTTGTGTTATAACTGGGCCACTGGGAGGAAGAGGTATTCCATTCTTTTGAGAGCATTTTGTTCCATAGCTAAGCAAAGATAGCCAAGGCGGATAGGAGGTAGAGCACACACAGAGAGAAGTTATGCACTACAACAACCCACGAGCCACATGCCTTTTTTTTAGTAAGTTAGGCTAAACTATATATCGATTCGAAATAAAACATTACATATGCTACAGGCTGAGTTGGTAAGATGCGCTTATCCAATCCCAGCCTTCATTGCTTTCAAAGTAGCGCAGGTATGGGGCTGTCTTCTTGGAGGAAACCATCCCTGTAATAACATCAAAAAAATTACAAAATGTGTCGTGGCACTTGTGAAGGAAAAAGTGCTATGATAAGAGCTGAAATAACATAAAACTAAGAAGAGCTGAGCAATCACGTAGTCATGGTGTTTCTGCATCATCCTCGTTGTCTGGGTCGTCCTTGATACAACAAGCGTACTCCTACGCTATGGCCTCCTCCTTAGCAATAGGTCGGCGCGGAGGCCTAGAAGAAAGTGCACAGAGAATGGGAGCGACCGGGTACTCAACATCCGGTACACGCATCCAAATGCCCTCCAAGTCCATGACCCATACGTCGTTGTCTTCCCCCACTGCCTCCTGAATCAGAAGAGGCTCAGTTTTACGGGGCATGGGGTGCTCCTGGTGCGCTATGGTGGATTTCCTGGGTTCGCTTCTGCCCCTCTGCATTTCCCGAGCAGGGCGCTCTTCCTCCTGGTCGTGCGCAGGGCTCTGAGGGGCTTCCTTGGCTTGATTGCTAGAAGAGGAGCCCTCAAAGGACTCCAAACGGTTATCGGGCCCTCGCTAGTAGCGTCCTAGGAATGCTCCTCTTTGGTTGCCTTTGATTCTCCTTTGGGCAGTTGCGAAGCCATGGGATAGAGAGGCAAAAGGGAGATGGGGGGCTGAGAGGTATAGAGAAGATGATTAGAGCAGAGACAAGGAGTGCGCAACGGAGTGCTATTAGGCAGGGGTGGCGCGTAGGTGGGGGTGGCGCAGGTGGGGGAGCTTGAAGATGAGAGCATGCTAGTGGGATAAACTAGCAAGGAAGGGGAGTCGAAGGGAGGCACACAGTCAGGTAGGTGCGCGATTGGGAGGGTTCCCAGCAACCTGGTATTAGGGGGAGGCTGCGTAGCAGGTGGAGTGCGCAGATGGTCTGAAACTGAAGCAGAAAGGATAAGAGGGTCTTGTAAGCCAGAAGGAGCAAATTGTGAATGACACTATGCGGAGGGGCCTCCCATTTTGTAGACCTGTGGCACAAGCGCATATGTTGTGCATAATTATGACATGCTTGCAGGTGTATGCTGTGACAGTTCTCATGTGGTAGCATGTGCTTCGCGTTATGGAAGTGAGTCATAACCCTCCGGGAGCTCATTCAAATGATTGCAGCGGAGAGGTTCCACCCAGGGTGGTTGTTGACATTGCATGTCTTCGTAATCCCTTGCCTCCGTCACCTCATGCAAATTATTACAGGGAGGTGGTTCCACTTCAGGTGAAGGTGTGCGTTGCAGGTCTTCATCAGCTCGAGTGTGGGAGGGAACGTTTTCATACATTCACATCATATCACCCGCATCCGGGGAGAGATGGTCCTTTTGGATGAGAGTTTGGCATTCCATGCGTAAGGAGTCATCTTCCATCTGTGAGAGGTTGGAGTAATGCATCATGTTGTGGCTTTCCAAACCCTTGTTGGCTAGGAGGTCTGCAACAATGTTCACTTTTCTGCGCACATGGTGAAAAGTTATTGCCTTGTGATTTTGTATCAATTGTTCCAGGAGTTTGAGCCTGTTAGCTAGCCTCCAGTTGGTGGAGACCTTTGACGAGGAAGAGCCATGTATAATTCGAGTGGCAGCCTGAGTGATGATTTGCGAGTCTCCCTCCATTTCCAGTGGAAAATAGTTGAACTCGATGGCTCTGGAGATGCCATGGATGAGCCCCTCTAACTTCGCGGAGTTGTTGCTGTCCCATCCCATGTTTCTGTAGAAGACCAGAAGGGGCTTACCCTGGGAGTTCCTGAAGATACCTCTAAATCCAGCATTCCCGGGGTTGCCTTTGGAGGCTCCATCAAAGTTGCATTTGAAGAAACCATTTGGTGGGGGATTCCATTGTTCAGGTGCGAAGGTTCTTTCGGTGTTCCTTGGGGGGTTATCCAAAGGGGTGTTGATGCTCATATGGCAGTTGTTCCAAATTTTGCGTTCAACAGTAGTTGTCGGGAGATCTTCCTTACTCTAGGGAGTTATGGCATGAGTTTATGTGAGATTGCTATGTAGCCTTGCCCAAATTTGCTCTCGGTTGGAGGCCTTGTCTTTAAAGATCCGACTATTCCTTTCTTTCCATATGTTCCAGATGAGGAGGCCTGGAATTAGTTGCTAGAGTCTATTTAGAAGATTGCTGGAGTAAGGTTTTTTCGTCCACTTGCTGATGGTGTTGATGATGTTACCCCTTTCTCCGTTGGTGCATCTACATAGAGTTTCAATCCTGTTCTACAGGGTGTTGGATATGGGGCAGCGGTCCAACAAGTGATCGATAGTTTCATGGTCTTCCTGGCATAGAGGGCATCTTGAGGGTCCCACAAAACCTCTTTTCAATAGATTCTCCCATGTGAGGATGCGTCGTTTACTGAGCAACCATAGAAAGGTAGCTACTTTGGGCCAGAGCTTGGCAGACCATATCTTCTTTCATATTTGATTGGATGGATCTGGGTTCTGTTGTTGTAAGAGATTGTAGGCTTCCTTGGTGGAGTAGCTGCCACTTGGAGTATGGCCCCATTAAAGAATATCAGGTATTATTCTTTTAGTTATTAGTTCCTCCCAAATGTCTCTGTGATTTTCATTGTTCCAGTCTTCTTGCCATCTTTCAGTGTGAAGCTAGTTCTTGTAGCCCTGGGTTGTATCATTGGTCCAGAAATCTTGGACATAGTTACATCGCCTTGCCTGTAAAATGGTGCTCTTGAGGGGTCTGGGAAAAATTGAGGAAAGACTGGGCATTTGCTACCAGGAATCCTCCCAGAATTTGGCTTGAGTACCGCTATGCAATTCCCAGAAGCTATGGGTTTGGATCAACTGTGTTTGGTTGCTGGCCGCTTTCCATATTTGGGATCCCACTGGATCTATGTTGAATTTGATTAGGTCCTCCTTGCATATTTCGCTGCCCATAGGTTTGCCCAAGGTGTGTGAGGGTTGGAGACCCATTTCCACCAGATACTAGCTCGCATGATACTGTCACTGTGCTCAGGATCTTGCAGCCCTAGTCAGCCATGTATTTTCAGTTTGCAGACCTCTTTCCAGTTGACTAGTGCCCATTTGTTTTTCTCTTTAGTTCCTCCCCAGAGAAAAGTCCTTTGCAAGTTGCGCATAGCTTTGAGGACCCATTTTGGAGCTGCAAGGACTGAGAAGAGATATATGGGGAGAGACTGAAGGACCGTTTTGATGAGCACCATGTGACCAACTATGTTGAGGGAACGGTGGGTCCAGTTGGATAATTTGGTTTCCATTCTATCCAACAGTGCTTGCCAGGAGGTGTGATTTATGGCTGTGTTTGTGGGAGGGGCTCCAAGGTATTTGGAAGGCAAGGAGGCTATGGAGAAGCCCAAAATGCGAGCGACGTTGCGTTGGGTGATAGGGGGAGTGTGGAAGAAGAAGATTTGAGATTTTTCAGAGTTGACCTCTGTGCCAGATGCTTTGGAGAAACAATCGAGCAGAGATTTGAGGGATCAGGCTTCCTGGACCGAGGGGTGTCCCATTATCATGTTGTCGTCCACAAATTGTTGGTGGGATATGGGGGGGAGATTGTGGAGGGGAATGCCCTGAAGGGTACCCGAGTGGACAGAGCTTTTTAGCAGGCATCCCATACCTTCTACCATAATAATGAAAATGAAGGGTGAGAGAGGATCTCCTTGTCTGATTCGTCTAGAAGGATTGAAGGTTGTTGAAGGTATGCCATTGACCAGAATGGATAGAAAGGGGGAGGATATCAAGCTCATTATCCATCAGACCCAAGTGTGGCTGAAGCCAATGGCTATAAGGACTAGCTTGATATAATCCCAACCAAGTTTGTCAAAAGCCTTGGACATATCAATTTTGAGAAGCATACCAGGTCTTTTGGAGGTCTTAAGAGAATGGATGACCTCGTGGGTTAAAATGATGGCATCAAGGATTTGTCTGCCTTCTACATAGCCCATTTGCTCTGGGGAAATGAGCATGGGTAGGAGCTGCTTCAATATGTTAGCTATAACTTTGGAAATGATTTTATAAATAACATTGCAGAGTGCTATGGGTTTGTACTTATTTGGTGTAGAGGCATTGTCTTCCTTTAGTATGAGAGTAAGGAAAGTGGCGTTGAGAGCCGATAGAAGCCAGTGAGTGGTGCGCGATTCCTCTACAACATCCCAAACCTGTTCTTTGATGGTTTCCCAAAAGAAGTGGAAGAAGTTGGTGGCGAATCCATTCGGGCCAGGAGCTTTCCCTTCCTTTAGTTGGAATACTGCTTGTTCAACTTTTGCCAGAGTGGTAGCTTTTTGTAGCATCCGGTTATGTTCTTCTGTGCCAATTTGGGTATATGCTGAGTGATTCTTCCTATGGCTTCATGCTGCTGGATGTTGTGTTCTTGGAGGATATCCTTGAAGTGGTTGCGCAAATCCTCCGTAATATCCTCTTGCTTTTCCAATATCTCCCCATTCGGATTTTTGAGAACTGTGATTCTGTTGTGCATCCTATGCTGAATGGTGGAGTGATGGAAAATTTTATATTCCTTTCTCCATCTTTGGGCCAACATATCCTAGATTTTTGTTTCCATAGAATCTCTTCCTGGCTTCTTCTCTCTTCCAATTGGGTTGTGAGTGATTTCTCCTTGTTCTCGGAGTCTGCCGAGCGTCCTTTTGAGATGATTTTTTGTTGGATTTGCTTCATTTTCTCTTCCAGTTCTCTTTGATCTTTGAAGATATTGCCGAAGGTGCTCTTGTTCCATACCTTCAGTTTCCCTTTGAGCAACCTCAATTTTATCTGGAACTGATACATTTTTGTGCCTTGTGGTGATGTAAGGGAGGACCACCAATCTGAGACAAGTTCTTTGAACCCTAGATGCTTGAGTCAATAGTGTTCAAAGCAGAAGGGTTTAGGCGTGGGCATACCCGGTCTGAGCTATTGTAGCTGTATCGGCTAATGGTCAAAGCCAGAGGTCAGAATGATGGTGGCTACAAGATCTCCCCCTAGATGTATGAAGTCTTCCGTGTTGATAAAGTGATCCAATCAGGAGGCGATCTGCTGGGTGCCTCCACTTCTGTTGTTCCAAGTAAAGATGCCATTGGAAGTTTGTAGATCTATGAGGTGATTGTCTTGAATGGAGTTCTTGAACCCAGTGCTGTCCATATCCAGATGCGACCTTCCTCCTCTTTTTTCCTGTAGATTGGTTATCATATTGAAATATCCTCCAAGCAGCCATAGAGGTAGATTTCGCTAGTTGTTGAGATCATCAATGTTGTCCAGAAGCTCAGTTTTTTGCTGGAGATTTTGGGGGAAGTAGACATTCATGATCAATCCATGGATGGTAGTTCCAATCAAGTGAAAGTTGGCTTGAATGAAGTGTCTATTGGCATGGCAATTCTCTAGGGTGATGATGTGGGGGGTTCTAGATGATTGACAGTCCTCCTGAAGCTCCATTGGTATCCACCGCTAGTGTTTTGCAGCCTTTCCATATCCTTTTGAAGATTGTATCTAGAGTAGAGCTGGAACATTTGGTTTCTTGCATGTAGAAAATTGCAGGGTGCTCCTCAGTAATTCTTTTCTTTATGATCCTTTGATTTGTGGGGCTGTTGAGCCCTCTGATATTCCATGAGATGATCTTCATTGAGGGGGGTTGGGGATAAAGGAATAGAATCAGGTTAACTTGGGGAATCTCCCAGATTTGACCATCTCTCTGCCTATTTCTACTGTTCTCTGCAGATTTGTTTTTCTGCCTCGTTTGCAGGATTATTTCAGAATAAATTTGGTGTTCAGGAGCGTACCACCTTGAATGCCCAGGGAAGGGAGCTGTTGTGCTTGAGTGAGGTTTTCTTCCAAATTCTGGATCTGCTGCTGGGGGATTGAGAGAAAATCCTTCTTGTTGCATGCATCTTCTAACCCTATGATATCCAGGCCCCCAAATTCAATGCTCTCCGGTTCTTCCTCCATGGCTTTTGGGATTGTGTTCAGTGTCATTCCTTTGCCTTTTGTTGTAGAGTTGTCCCCTGCATGTGTAGGGGTTTGGGGTATCAGAAAGGCCTCCGGTTGGATCTTGGTTTGTTGAGTATTTGAGGTTTGGGGTTGCTCCTACGAAGATCGCCCTGTATCTTTGGGGGGTTCATTCTCATTTTCACTCAACTAAGCTAGGGCTTCGAAGCTGTTGCTTGTAGCTGGGGCTTTTTTTATTCTGGTTAGAGTTTGACCTCTTGTTGTGCCTTTTCCTACTTGGTACTTTCATGAACCCTTTAGTGGCTGGATCATTCAGTTCATTGTTAGCTACCACCTTTTCATTTAGGGGGCAATCTCTGAATAGGTGCTCATGTTGGTGACACCTCCGGAATCTGAAGGGTAAATGTTCATAATCGACAGTTTGAATCCATTCGTAATCGTCATGTAACAGACTTACCTCACCAGGGAGTGACTCGGTGATGTTCACGTAGACGCAGGTTCATGCGTATGCTGCATGTCAGTTGATCTTTGTTTCCTTCGCCGTTTTGATGAATTCTCCTAGGGCGTTGCCTATGTCCTGTAGAGTCAGCTCATCCCAGTAATCTTGGGGGAGGGTGTAGAGCTGGGTCTAGACTGGGGCCCATGTGAGATCTTTCTTGTCTGGATTTAAGCATTCTACCCAGTTGCACAGGTATAAAGTTGCCGAGTTGAAGAAGTATGGCCCTTCGTCCATGATCTGATTTTTGTCTTCAATGCAGGTGAAGATCACATTGAAGAAGCCTTTGGCGCACAACTGAAGGTCGATGTGACCCTTGGGCTTCAATTTGGAGGCAATCATTCTAAAAGGGCTTTTTTTGTGGGCCAAAAACCCATGAACTTGCCTATCAGTGCATGGTCCTTCATGAATTAGATTCTTTCATTGATTCGATGCACATGGAGCTCGATCATGGTTCTTGTGGTAGCTTTGGGTATGCATGTGGATGAAGTGATGTTTGCTGCTTCTGCTTCTGTTGTGGAGGTCAGTTTCGTTGTGGGAGTCGCCTCGATTGTATCATGAAGCGAGCCAGAGTTCTGTTGATGATCGTTGTCAGCCCTTGCCGCCGCTCCTATGGGAGGCAGGCTTGAGGTGGGGGGAGTTGCTGTCCCCTTGCTGGTTTCTGTCATGGGTGAGCCTATAGGCTCTCCAAGAGTGTGGTCGTGGACTGAAGGACGAGGAAGGGGGTTTGCCAGGGCAGCTTGTGCAAAAACCTCCAAACCCTAGATCATGGCGGTGTTGCTTGCTTCTGCTCTGTTTCGAATTAGGTGACTTTAAGGCCTAATGCCTTTGTTAACCTCCTGTGAGAGAGTTATACGGGACAAATGCCTTACTTCTTGTACCTGCAACCATATTCTAGATAGAGAAAGAGAGCAAAGCGACCACACCTTCCAGTTGAGTTTTCTCCTAAAAGGGTTTCCCATAGCATATCTTGTGTCTTATGTGTGTGTGTGAGCTTAGTTTTCCATTATCTATTTTTATGCATAATTTCCATTCACATGCATGCACTAATTACAGTTAAATCTAAAGATCTTACAATTTAAATAAACTGTAATAGGGTAGAATTTTCATATTTCTAATATAATATTATCAGATATGTTGTGACAAACTGTCTAATGGAATACCCACGGAAGTTTACAGATCATTTGGTATCAGAGCAGGTTTCTTTGGGTATTTTGGGGAGATTGCAAGGATCTAGATTTGCGAGGCCGGTAATCGTAAAACCCTAATCATGGCTGACGAATCTGTAAACGAACCTCATGATCCCGCGGAGGTGAGGTTTACGCGGCTGGAACAACAAATCGTAGATATAAATTACAATGTAAACCTCTTCTGGCGGCCTTGAATAGCAAGCTGAGGATATTTGGAGAATATGGGGGTTTGAATGCAAAGGAAAAATTAGAACATGGATTAGAAGATTGGGGAGAAATGGAGAACTAGTCAAAGAAAGAACCCGAAAAAGATCAACCCAGTTCGAGTGCCATGAACCAATCACAGTCCTTGTTTAAAATGGAAGCAAAGGTTGATATGAAGTCGTTCCACGATGAGATCGATGCTCTAAAGCTAAACCATTGGTTGCAACAACTGGAAGTATATTTCAGTGTCCATCACATCGAGGAAGGGAAAAATATCTCATTCGTGCGACTGAAATTAGAGGGCCATGCACTGACTTGGTGGGAGCGCCACACAGAAACCTTGAGGTTGGAGGGAGAACCTCCAGTGACTAAGTGGGAGGGTTTCAAAACCCTCATTAAGTCACAGTTTTATGACATTGGGTACGTGGAGGACCAGTGGATCCGATAGCATTACTTTAGGAAAAATTCAGGCCAAATCATGCAAGAGTACACCAAAAAATTCAAAAAGATGGCTATAATGTTGGGGATCTCTCCAAAGAACCCAGATGTACTCCTCAAGTATTTGGAGGTTCTGCACTGCCATCTGCATGAATAAGTGATGTTGTTCAAGCCCAAATCAGTGGACAAAGCTTGTGTACAGGCACAGTACCTGGAGAACATAGGCCTGAAGAGAGCACAATCAAGTGGATTGAAGCAGAAGGAACAACAAGATGCTTTCAAGGAGGGGAAGAAGAAGCAAAAAGGGGGAAAATATAAAAAGACGACACCCACAATGCACCCGTGTAAAGATCCCAACAACCACTACAACCACTGCAACATTGATGAACATACAAAGGAGAAGTGTTGGAAGTTGCATCTAGACCTAAACCAGAAGAAGAAGTAAGATAATATAAAGAAGAATCTCATGGTTTGCGGATTCAAGCAACCAAGTTGAAATCATCTCATACGTGGATGAGAAGATCGTCTGTACATTAGTGCAACAAGAGGTGAATATGAGTAGCCTTCAACAATAGAAAGAAAAAGAAATGACCAAACTCTTCCATATAAAGATATAAGTCAAGAAGACAAAGATTGATGCTCTGTTTGACTCAGGATCGTAGGCGAATCTCATTTTAGCAGAGTCGGTCAAGAAGTTGGGGATGAAATTTCTTGATCATCCAAACCCATATCCACTGGGATGGGTAAATAAGGATGCATAGCTGAAGGTAATTAAACAATGCAAAATTATATTTGCAATCAATGTTGATTTTATTGATGAAGTAGATCTAGATGTGGTTCCCTTTGATGTATCTGGAGTTGTGTTTGGGAGTCCATACATGTACATGAAAGATGCAATATTCATGAGGATATCCAACCAGTATCGACTCATCAAGGATGGAAAATTGTTTATCATCAACATGCACAAAGGCAAGTTGAAAATCTCACTGGTAAGTGCCAGCCAAGCCAAGAAATTGATCAGTTCCAACAATAAGTATGTGTTATTTTTTTAAAGAGAAATTCAGTGCGAAGAGGAGTAAATAAGAGGCAAGGCATCCCTTGAGGGGTGTACTAAGAATCGAAAACAACAATTGAAGGAGTTTTTACAGGCATACAAGGATGCGTTCCGAGAGCCTAAAGGGTTCCCACCTAAGCGAGAAGTGGAGCATGAGATCTAGCTATTGCCAGACTTCCCATTGACAAATATTGGGTTATACAGGCAGTTTATTATAGAAGTAAGTGACATGAAGAAACAGTTGCAACGGCTACTGGAACAAGGTGTCATTTGATTGAGTACATCACCATGTGGGTCACCCATCATCATTGTGCCGAAGAAGAATGGGACTTGGCAGATGTGTATAGATTAGGGTGTTGAACAAAATCACGCTCAAGAACAAATAACCCCTACCCAAGATAGATGATTTGTTGGATTAACTGCAATAAGAAAAATACTTCTCTAAGCTGGACTTGAAGTATGGATATCACTAGCTTCGAGTCAAAGAAGAGGACCACCTTCAAAACTAGGAAAGGTTTGTATGAGTTTTTATTCATGCCATTTGGTCTATGTAATGCACCAGCTATGTTTATGAGATCAATGAATGATGTACTACTCCCTTTAATAGATTCATTTGTTATTGTCTATTTGGATGATATAATGGTATATAGTGCTACATGGGAGGAGCATATTTCACATTTGATGTAGGTGCTGGAGCATTGAAGAAGCACGAGCTGCTAGCAAATCTCAAGAAGTGCGAATTTGCGCAACAATATTTGGTGTATCTAGGGTGTGTGATCGGTGGAAGAGAGTTAAAGACAGATCCTTCCAAGATGGAGGCTATCATGTAATGGTCGGTGCCTACTAATGTTTTTGAGGTCAAGAGTTTCATTGGGGCAACACAATACCCGAGGAAATTCATAGCCTCATTTTCAGCAGTAGCAGCACCACTTCATGCCATAACATCAAGTGGTAAGATTTTCCAGTGGGGAAAAAATTAGCAAAAGGATTTCAAGTAACTAAAGAAGAAGATCAATCAAGCACCAATTCTAGAATTACCAAACTTGTGGTGACTCTTCGAAGTGGAGACAGATGCGAGTGGGTATGCTATGGAGTTTTCTTGATGCAGGGAGAAAGGCTTGTATGCTACCATTCTGAAGTATTTCATGGGGTAGTCCTTAACTATCCTACCTATGCCAAGGACCTCTATGCCATGGTGCAAGCTGTGAAGAAGTGGAAGCACTATCTGATGGGAAAGGAGACAATAATCCACGTATATCACCAACTGTTACAATACTTGTAGGCCCAGAGTAAGCTACAATAGACCTGTCATTACAAGTGGATGGGTTTTTTTGTAGAAGTTTCATTTAGTCATAAAATATAAGAAGGGAAGCACAAACACGTTGGCCGACATGCTTTGAAGGCCACCCACATTGAAGATTACAACTTTGGGGACTCTTATGCACGTGGAGCCATTCACCCATGATGCATACAGAGAGGCGTATTCAGGTGATGAGGACTTCAAGGAGGTGTATCAACAGTTGCAGAGTCTGAGTCGTGTGCATGACGATGGACTATTGACTACCATCTCCAGGACAGGTTAATCTACCGACTAGATGAGTTATGTGTTCCTAAAGGTGAGCTATTGCAGCTGATTAGAGGGGCTCACACTTCCAAGGTTGCATGGAACTTTGGTGTAGGGAAGACCATGGCTAACTTGCAAAGGTATGTGTATTGGCCCAAGATGCGAGAGCAAGTAGCTAGGTTCATAAGAAGATGCATTCTTTGTTGTACCAACAAGCATAGCAACCAGAAACATGGTCTATATCATCCCTTACCTGTACTTACTCATCCTTGTGAAAGAATTTCCATGGAATTTGTGGGAGTTTTGTCGACAACCAGGAAGGCACATGACTATCTGTTTGTGGTAGTTGATAGGTTCAACAATATGTGTGTTTTGATGCCTTGTAAAAAGACTATCGGTGGGAAAGAAGCAACAAACTTGTTCTTTGGATAGGTCTGGGTACACTTTGGGATACCAAGGAGCATTGTTTCAAAAATGGATACAATATTTATTAGTGCATTATGGACTGCTTGTGGGAGAAGATGGAAACGAAGTTGAAGAGAACTACAACATTCCATCCATAGACATATGGGCAGACATAGGTAGTCAACAAGACTTTGGTGTAGCTTCTAAGGGGATACAACCAAAAGCATCTAAAGGCCTGGGATGAAAATTTGGTATATATACAACATTCTTACAACAAAGCAATCTACACTTCTACATGAAGATCCCCAATTGAAACTTGTTTTGGATATTTTCCGCCTTCACCTTTGGATATTGCATATGGGCAGCAAGGAAGAGTGATGGAAGGATCTTACATGAGATTCTTTTAGGGTTGAAAAATTTATAGATAGTATCATGCAGATCCATATAAAGGTACAAGAAACACTGCATAATTCACAAGAAGAAGTATAAGGTCAGGCATGATCAAAAAAGAATAGAGAAATCGTTCAACTAGGTGGGAGACAGAGTATGGTTACAGCCGAACAAGGAAAGGCTGTAGGGGCCTGGTAAGAAAATCAAGGCTCTGAGGTATGGTCCCTTTGAGATACTGGAAAAGGTGGGTGATAATGCCTATGGACTCAGTTTACCACCATATATGTGCATTTATTCAGTTGTGAATGCAGAGAATTTGAAACTCTATGAGCCTTCCATGCTAGATCAGGAAGAGGAACATGTCCTACCTTTTGTGGAGGATTTAACACCAGATGCTCAGGTAGAGTTGACAGAAGATAAAATTTTGTACAATAGGTCTAGAACTCCAATGTAGGGGCAACATGACCTTTGGAAGATTGGAATCAAGGGACAACTTTTAGGAAAAGCTAAATGGTACACCAGAGAGAAGGTGGAGGAAAAATTTCCTCAGCTCATTCAGTAAAATATTTTGGGGACCAAAATCCTCCCAAAAGGGGGAGGTGTGATCTAGATTGGATCATTATATTGTTTGTCATCCATCTCGATGCATTCAAAGTGGAAAAAGTGGAGGAATCAACTCACAGGACCCAATTTGGCAAAATGGGGTCTAAAACCTTCCTGAAGTGTTTTGAGGCATCAAACAACGTTTTTTGGGGTAAAAAATTTGTCGTATTAGTACCACACCTCCTCATGTTGTTCTACATAGAAATATTTCCAACAACGCAAGAAGTGCGTCAATCAGAGTCCGTATGAAAATGTTATGCCACTTAGAAGTTGACCTTCATGTTTTCACACCTATAATTCAGGAGGATGTCGCGTCAGCCCTTATTATTCATGGAAAATGGGCTAGCCACATGATTATGGTGTAAAATACTTTAGAAAAGTCTATATTGTAACTCTAGTTAAGTTTATGTAGTCAAAAGTAACCACTAGTAGGCTACCAGGTTGTGTTATAACCGGGCCACTAGGATGAAGAGGTATTCCATTCTTTCGAGAGCATTTTGTTCCATAATTGAGCAAAGATAGCCAATGGGGATAGGAGGTAGAGCACACATAAAGAGGATTTGTGCACTGTAGCAGCCCATGGGCCACATGCCTCATTAGGGGAATTTTGAGGTCTAAAATGAGCCTCCTAAGGAAATTATAAAATAATAGTGGAAATAATAAAATAAGATTTGATTACGTCATCAAATTTTAGAGGGAAAAAAGAAAAAAACTACTTTTTCAACTCATATTTTCAACTTATCTCCCAAAATTTTTACTCAAATTTCGAGCGAGAGTACTCGTTGGATGAAAAATTTAATTCCTCATCCAAGGAGTACCCATGTTGCATACTTTCAACATGGGTAGTCCTTGGATGAGGAATTATGGGTAGTCCTTGGATGAGGAATTAAATTTTGCATCCAACGAGTACTCCCACTTGAAATTTGAGTAGAAACTTTGGGAGATAAGTTGAAAATACGAGTTGAAAAAAGTAGTTTTATTATTTTATTATTTTTTAATATTTTTACCCTTTTACTTAAAAAATGGTGAATCATCCCCCATGGTTGACATCATTATCTTGAATCCTATTGGTTCTTATAAAGTTTAATTTGGTTGTACATTTTTCTTAGGAGTCCCATTTTAGACCTCAAAATTCCCCTAATGTTTTTGTATATGTAGTCATATTCGATACTGGTAAAGAGAGTGAAGCAACCTCACCTTCCAGCTGGGTTTTCTCCCTAAAGGGTTTCCCAGAACATATCTTGTGTCTTATGTGTGTGTGTGAGTTTATTTTTTCGTTCTCTAATTTTCTGCATAATTTCCATTCGAATGCATGCACTAATTACAATGAAATCTACAGATATTACAATTTAAATAAACTGTAAGAGTTTATAATTTTCAGATTTCTAATATAGCATTATCAGATCTGTTGTGACAAACTGTCTAGTGAAATATCCACAATAGTTTACGAATCAAGGATTGTCATGAAAAATTTTCCTTTGTTAATTTGACTATAACAAAGGGTTATTGTGTTAAGCTCTTGTAGATGATATTTATGAATGTCGATATTATTTTAGGTTTGAAATTGTCCTGGTTAGCTAGTCCCCCTAAATAAGAATAATGTTTTACAGGGTAGATATGAGTGATTTTAAGGACAAGACTCAAGCTCCTAGTAACTAACTATGCAAATAATATTCATTTATTAAAATGAGAATTGTTATAGCTTCCCTACAAATTATATAATTTATGGAGTGAACAAACACAAATGGAAGAGTACATCAATACATTAGTGATAACAATGGTAATGAGGAAAGTACTCCTACTCATTTGTAATATAGTTTTGTAAGATGTAAAGGGTAATTGTGTTTAAATGTTGCATTTTCATATAAAGATATTGCAATCATTTTTCTCTACATGAACATACTAAATTTTTTGGAAGAGCCCAAAAATAGTATGCCATACTTCCAACTTGATTACTACCAAGGGTTATTGTGGTTGCCCATGTTATTTAGTAATGTGAATATTATTTTGGGTTGAGTACTGTCATGGATAGCTACTCCCCATAAACAATAAATAATTTTTATAGGGATAGAATGAATTTTTTTTAAGGCCAAGTCGATCTACTAGTAATGCATTATGAAAATATTCTTCATTCATACAAATGACAGAGTTATAACTTTCTTTCAAATTATATAGTATATAGGGTAAACACACATAGATGAAAGAGCACATCAATACAATAGTGATAACACCAATAGTTAGGCAACTACTCTCTTGTAATATAGTTTTGTAAGATGTAAAGGCTAATTGTGTTTAAATGGTGCATTTTTCTATAAAGATGTTGAGATCGATTTTTTTTTTGCATGAATGTACTAAGTTTTTTTGGAGGATCCCAAAAACTACAATCAATACTTCCAACTTCAAATGAAAAAAATATGGTTCTTGTAAAGTTACATGTTCAAAATCTCTTTAGAATGGAATTTTGAGAGAAGATTAACATTGCAAAATAAGTAGGAGACATTATGAAGCGAGGTGAAATGAGACATATTTTTTATATATTTATAATGACCAATATACGGTCTTAATTTAGCCAATATTTTCAAATAGGTTGCAATGTACAATCTTTATTGTGGTGCATTGAGATTGGCCTTATTCAATATTCTTTTGCATAACGTGTTTGCATTTAAGTTGGGTCAAAATTTTTTGGTATGTAAATTCCCATATGTTGTTATGTAATCAGATCACAAAACAAAACAAAATATATATAAAAAACTTGAAAATAAGCCTCTTCGAGGGGGAAACCTCCTTTTATATTACATAAATGAACAATTATTGGATGATTCACATGACAAGACCTCCTTAGTATATATATGAGTCTAAAAGGTTACAATATAATTAGGGCCTACATAACAATAATAATGTAAGGGCGCAAAAATAACAATATGGGGCTATATTAGTGTTATAGGGACCTAACATGCCTCTCTCCTTCAAAAAAGTTTTGTCTTCATTTCTTGAGTAGTTTTGGATGCTTATGTATAAAGTTCTCATCCTCCCATGTGGAATATTTGGAAGGTAAGTTCTTCCACTTAATGATATACTCTGAAATTGATTGATTCTGTAGCTATTAGGTTCTTGTTTCCGTGACTACTTAAGGCTCTAATATGATTTTTCCTTCCTCGTCAAGCTCTGGAAATATTGCTTGAATTAGGAGCTTGTCACCTATAACCTTATTTAAGCATGAAACATGTAAAATTGGGTGTACTCAGGAAGATGAAAGAGCTCCAATTTGTATGTCATAGTATCAATATTTTGCAACACCTTGTAAGGACCATTGTACATGGGTGATAATTTATTATCCTTCTTAGCTTGCTTGAGGGACATTTGTTTGTATGGTTGTAACTGTAAAAATACCCAATCACCCACGTCAAAACTTATTTCACTACGTCATTGATCTTCCTGTTGTTTCATTCGATTTTGTGATAGAATTAGGTTATCCTTTAAGAGTTGGAGAATTGATGCTCGATGTGATCTTCCACTACTTGAACCTTATAATTTTCTCTTAAAGACGATGTGATGGATGGTGATTGATATCCATAAAGTGCTATAAATGGGATCATTTTTTCTGCAATATGGATGGAAGTGCTATAACACCATTCTGCTAGAGGTAACCACTTGACCCATTATATTTGTTTATTAGATACAAAGCAACGAAGATATCCTTCCAAACATTTGTTTACTATCTCAGTTTTCCCACCAGATTGAGGATGATAAGATGGCCATGAGCTAATTGAGTACCAAGACAAGAAGATAATTATGTCCAAAAATTTCTAGTGAAAATGGGATCTCTATCACTTACAACAATCTTTGGGTTTCCATTTAGCGTTTGAATTCTTTCGATAAATGTAGTAAAAATTGTACTAGCTTTGAAATGATGTGATAATGCACAAAAGTGTGCATACTCGGTAAGTCTATCAACTACAGCCATGATGCCACTCTTTCCTTCGTACTTGGGTAAACCTATGATAAAATCCATTAAGAACTCCTCCCAACGTTGACTTGGAATGGCTAAAGGTTGTACCAAACCTAAGTTCTTAATTGTCTCCACTTTATTTTGTTGGCAAACCCAAACATTTTGCCACAAAATTCTGAATATCAGATTTAAGGCCATAAAAAAAAATAACTTCTTGACCTTGTGGGAAGTTTTTAAATATCCTGAGTGCCCTCCTAAAGGATAGGTGTGCAGTTCCAAAAGAATATTTTGTTTTAGTTGGGAGTTATTACATAGATATTAGCGATCTTTGTACCATAATGAATCATTTTTCTAGATAAATATATCATATGTATTGGGGTATTGTTGCAACTTTTAAATGAGTGTCCACACTTCTTCGTCATTCTTCCATTCATCCCTTGCTTCAGTTATCCAATTAGGTCAGATAATAAAATGGCACAGAATAATGCTTCCACATCCTCATCCCTTCCTGAGAATGTATCTGCAACACCATTTTGCTTCCCATTTTTATAGATGATTTCAAAGTCATACTCCAACATCTTTGTGACCCATTTTTTTTGTTCTTCTAAAGATAATCTTTGTTCCAGAAAGTATTTAAGGTTATCATGATCTCTTTTGTTAATTTTGGTAGCTAGGGAGAAATTCCCTAGCCCACATTTAATTATGAAAATTAAATTTAAGTGATTAAATAAAAAGAATTTTCCTATGGTTATCATGTCGACTTCAATCCATTGGAGGGAAAAACATTATTTGAATTTAAATTAACACCAAGAATTCAAGGTCAACTTCCAAGGCTTCATGTCGGCTCCCCTTAAGAGTCACGACCTTTCATGGAAACAAAAATATATATCCCATTGCATTGATCTCAAAACATGCAACTTCATATGGAACTTATGATTCTGAGATTTCTGATGCATATTTTGGGGTTCACGAGGGTTATGGTTTGATCTATTACAAGACTTTGTTCTCACATCTTATGTTATAGGACTGTTCTCTCACTAGTCAAATGATCCCGCTTGCATATCTATTTTGAAAATGATCTTGCATTGGTTATGATATTGCTTGCATATATGTATATGATTCACATCACTGTATGGTCTCAGTTTGTATGGCATGTTCCTCTGCGATTTTTATGGCATCAATACACAATTCGTACCACTGCAATATTGATGCTATTGTTCTTTCTACATCGTTTCTAATGATCTTATGATGTAATGGGGTGAATGGTGTGAATGCATATGTAAATGATGAAAAGTTTAAAAATACAATTATCAACAACAAAGAACAATATAGCCCTAAGAAATATTAACATAGAATCATAGTTGGGCTAGAAGAAAAGTCACTGAGATCCCACCTTGATGACAAAAATGATGGAAGAGGTGAAAATATTGGAGACCTAAAAGAATGCTAGGGTTTGAAGGAAACCTTGGGAAACCTTGTTCTAGCAAGAGAAATTAGGGTTTGGTGGATAATATGAGCCTTTAGGGTTTGGAAAAATCCCTAAAGTGTGCCTAGGATATGCTAAAGGATTATGTTCTACAAGTCTTGAAACCCTAGCATGATTAGTAAGAAGTTATTTATGCACCTATGTCAGAATTTGTGTAATCCTAGATGAGCTAGTCTTAATGGTTCTTTGTTGCTGATGAAGACAATTGAGAATATTGAAGGAAACACTGACATGTGGATGATGGACATTAATGACCCTTGGAGGTTGGATCAAGAGGGAACTAATCACTTCCTAAAGATAAGTACCTTCTAGACTTATATTATTTCTTGATGACACTACTCTTGTTTGGATTTATTGTTTAGATTATTACTTATCCTTCATGCATGTATTTGAATTCTAACTTCCTGATGAAGATTTGATTAGCATATCCTTCTTGTGGATCATGGTGTAGGAAGACAAAATCTAGAACATGAAAAGGAACCTAATGCAAGTTGACAAAGTAGCATAAAGTTCGGTATGCAAATTCTACAACTGTTAATGAAGTTGATAAGGTATTCAAATACTACAAGGTATGTATAGTATAACATGATTGTTACAATGTTATGATGCAATGTTGGATGGAAATTTAAGTCTTGAGGTACGATAAGAATATCATCCTTAACGATGACTTGATTCACATGAATATTGAGTTTGATTTCTGGTACATGTAAGATACTAATACACTTTATAATAACAATTAACATGAATTAGATCTCCTTGATATTTATCACGCTTCTTACAATTGGATACCCATGACTTGATAGAAAATACCTTTGAACAATGTGGATATCCTGATTTTATATAAGTAAGGCCAAAAACATTGGTTTTCATATACGATAACTTGATACTACTGACAGTGCTTGTGATGAGTATGGTAACCCTGATAGCAGTAATGCTGTTGTAATTGTCTACATCCTAATTGATCTTGAAAATTATTTTTTAAAATGTATTTCTTATGATGAATTAATAACATAAGTAAAGTTGAAAACTTGACAAAAATGGATGCCCTAACTTGATGGTGTTAGGATTCTAATGAAAATGATTGTTTAACATGTGTGACCATGATCCTTGAGGTATGAAGGTTCATTTATCATTACTTGGGTTTATTTTCATGACCCTGACTTGGGTTTATTTTCATATATGAGTATGAGTATGTCATCAATCATTAATCAAGGGTTAATGTCATACAATTAGGATATATATATGAGAACCTGATATAGTTTGACCCCGTGATCTAATATATGATAGTCTTGAGTGAAAAAATATGGCTATTCTCTAAAGAATAAATGACCTGGATGCATAATGACCATGTTGAAGTCTCCTCGATTAATGAAGACTGAAGAGGCCTCCCATTTAGAGGGAGAGACCCTTGACAAGATCCCAACATCTATTATTA
The DNA here is from genome assembly GCA_034641835.2 of Pinus albicaulis. Taxonomy (NCBI): domain Eukaryota; kingdom Viridiplantae; phylum Streptophyta; class Pinopsida; order Pinales; family Pinaceae; genus Pinus; species Pinus albicaulis. The sequence goes on along the minus strand of CM076571.1, from coordinate 491,891,647 downwards.
TTTGTGTTATGATTGTAAAAGTGGGACTGCCTCAGGGATTTTATAGAAGACCCGTGATTGTAGATTGAAACAAGTCTGATGGACTTGGATTGATGATAATTTGATGTTGTTAAAGGTATGTCTTTGCTAACTAATTTTATTTGTTAACACTTCATTTCTGACAGGTCTGGTTTTCGCCAAGTAGTTGCATGATCAATTTCTCATATTGAACTTGTAGTATAAGACTTCCTTGTTAGAGGACGTGTATTGTTAGATCCATGGCCTCCTGAATTGATGGATTATTGTTGCTAGTTTTGGTGGATCCCGCAATGAGAAATCAACCAAATGGATCCTTGTGTTGATGGAGTCTAGGCATATATAGATACAAGCTTAAGGCTTGTGGTTCTTGCCTCCTTATGTGAGAGGGATAAAGGATGAATATGGTACTTTTCTTTATGTCATGCATTTTCTATAACATGTCATGTATGAACAGAAACTAGAGGAATATTGCTCTAAAGTACTGCATGGGGAAGTGTGACTAAAATCTTCAGTGAGTTGCTTGATCCAGTGCTATATATGAGCACTTTGATTTGTCGTAGAAATAAGCAGTGATACTCCATCATATTTCTTGATCTTCATAGAGCAGATTGGATTGATGGATGTGACCCTCTCAGGTAAGGGTCTCGGCTAATCGAGAACATTGAGCGTGCTCTTCCCCCTTGTGATCTCCTAGGGTGTGAATGTAGTATTAAGGGCTCCTGGGGTTGAGGTAACTCGTGGAAAATAGGCGTGCATGATCCTTACCTCATGGTAAGTGTGTATCTCTCTTGTTGTCATCTCAGGGTTGTGTCTGATCCTTACCTCAAAGTAAATGTCTATGTCCTCCTGCCGAGTATACCCTAGTATACATCCTACCCACAAGTTGGGTTTGTTGGGATTGTTCCTCCCCATCTGGCCAATGGGTTGAGAGGTGACTTGGCACGTCTGATACTTACCTTGCAAAGTAAGTGTGTATCTCACCCAAGTGCCTTGGGTTGTTTCTGATCCTTACCACTCATGGTAAGTGTGTATCTCCTCCCAAGGTAGTGGATGCAAGTGTTCTACCACTTGAATTTTTATGGTCCTGATGGGAATATTAGCAGAAAATAGGATAGTTGAGATCCTTACCTTACCCTTATCCATTATCCCTAAAAACTTACACAGTAAAGCTCATTCTTACCTTGTTTTCTTTTCACTTCGTGTTAGGTCTTAATGTAATAGGAAATTCTATTGGTGTCATAGGAAGGTCTAGCTGTCTTTAGGAGAAATTGCAGGTGGCAAGAAGAAGCTCTCTATGTGTTGTAGGAATGGCATAGAAAAAGCATTACAAAGGAGGCTCAATGGTACGCTATGAACCCACAGACATGAAGCTGTTGGAGGAAGACCCTATTTTTATCCAATCCTTTTCCATCGTGGAATGCCTGCGATTTTTCTAGAAGTTGTAGGGTTTCCATGGGAAGATTGCCAAGGATTTTTCCATAAATTTCACACGAATAGAATCAAAGGTTGGCATGCTGAATTTTGCAGTGTCCCCTGATACAATTTCCCATGCTACATAGATTCCCAAGTCTAGTGAAATGTGGTTAAAGGTTCAGAAGTTTCAACTACTCAATTGTGATGAATTTCTCAAGGATGATCACAAAGGGATTGACATGACTGCTGGAATTTCTAGGACTTGCCTCAAAGAGAATTTTCCCAACTTTTAGTGGTCATCCAGAAATACTTTACATGTGAAAGCAAGTTCAACATGGTTGACAAATATCACTTCAGATTTCTCGTGCATTTCACAGGTAAACAACGTCTAGACATTCCTTTTTATCTTTATAGGAGTTTGGGGAAGATGGCTGACAAAGTCCAGGCTAAACCTGATGCTAACAACACTTCTATTTTCCATCATGGCCTCATCAAATTTCCTGTTGTAGAGGAGATTAATAAATTAAACAGAGATTGGCTTACCTTCTTGTTTTTGAGTGGTTATGAGTTATGTTATCACTTATAACTTTGTGAAACATTACTTGAAATGGTCATACAGTTCATTAATCAAAGGTCTCAAGTTGGTATAGGAAATTTCATTTTTTAATATTTAACCTATCTTAAGTTTCAAGACCACCTCCATTCAGGTCATGTCATGTCCCATGAATCATCATTTGTTGTCAGTTTTCATTTCCCAAGCTTTTAAATTTGAAAAAGGACGCTTTAGATAGTTTTACCTCTTTTCGTAGCGTTTTACACCGAAAAATAGCAATTTTCGCTACAAAATTGCCTAATAGTTTCGTAGCGAAACTATCAGAAAATGAACTAACTACGCTACAAAAAATATTTTTCTTGTCTGTCTTGTTAAAACCGATGCAAAGTGTCAGTTCATGATTAGAGGAGTTAGGGTGGTTGTCATTCAAGCCAGTTAAGGTTAATTTAAAGGTACAAAGTCATGCCTGAGGTCACCTTACCGTTTTTAGCATGCATGAGTCATAACTAGGGCATGAGTTGTCATCCAAACCATCAAACATTACCTAATTGAGTCTTTTCGTCATTATTTTCTTTATCCTTGCATGTTATTGAGTTTCTGGAGAGATGCTTCACCGAGCCAAGCAGTTTGTTGGCATTTGCAAAGGTTGCAGGTGTCATCAATCAAGTTAGGTTGAGAAGATATAAATTCACCATGGTTGCAAGGAAGAAGACTAATAAAGGTGGTCACTGCCTTATGTATGAGCCCATGGACATGAATTTTTTAAATGAAGTCCCAACTGCCTTGGAAGTGTTTAGAAGAATAGGGTGTTTGCAATTCTGCCAAAGGCTGCAAGGGTGCCATTTGCAGGTTTCAAAGGAGTTCGCTAAAAGTTTTACTAGAACAACTTCAAAGGTGGGAATGCTAAACCTCACAGTGACACCAGACAACATTTCAGCAGCAACAGGAATCCCTAGAGGAGGGGAAAAATGGTTTAAGGGCATCAAGTTCACCATGCAGGACTGCAAAGAGTTCATCGAGCCATATCATAGTGAAATTGATCTCACAAATGCTATCCCAAGGAGTTACATGAAGGAAAAATTTTCAAAGCTGCTGATGATCATTCAGAAGTACTTCATATGTGAAGGAAGATTTCAAATGGTCTACTCCTACCACCTTAGGCTTCTGCTACATTTTGTGGGTAAGAGGTCTATTGACTTGCCCTTTTACTTATATAGAAGTCTAAGTAAAATGTTAGATAAGGTTCAAGTTAAAACAAAAGGAAATGAAACCTCTCTCTTTCATCATGGTTTGATTAAGTTGTTAGTGTTAGAGGAGTTGAAGAGATTAGGCAAAGATTGGAAATCCTTTCTGTTCATCAATGGTTTAGAAGTATATGTTGTCACTCCTAAAAGAGTTCCCAAACCTAGAGATATTCCATCACCTATAGTGGCAAAATAGTTAGAACCAGTGAGTATGGAGATAGAGCCTTTACAGAAGATTGACACATCCAAAGCTACACCTACAAAACAGAAGCCAACAATTAGCAAACATGGCAACAAGAGAGTTACTAGGAGCCAAACAATAGTTAAGGGTAACTTAGAGGACATCTTGCAAGCAATTGATATTGAAGAAACTCCCATTTTCCAAGTTGAAGACATAGAAAAGGGAGGAAGGAAGCTTAAGAAATGCAAAACAGCTGAAAAATTGGAGTTTGCAGGTGATGATGTTGGATTCATGTTTCAACCTAGAAAACCAATGACCAGGCATGCAAGAAAGGTCATGGAAAACAACAAAGAGATTCAGAAGGTCAGTGAAACTGCTCAACCACCACCAAGCAGCATAGACCTCTCCTCACCTGCAAAAGAATATCTGGTCATCAAACAAAAGAAGGGAAAAGAGAAAATCACTGAAAAGTCAGAGGTTGAAACCCCTAAGGAGAAGTTGAAAGAGGCAAGGGAAGAGATATCAATCTTGAAGAAAGAGGCAGAGAAGCATAGAGCTTAAAGGGTCCAGTTTGAACAAATGAGCAAGATTTGGGAGGATCAAGTCACAAATGTCTCAAAGACCTTGGAAAATTTAGAAAAATTGATAAAGTGGACTCAACCACTAAGAGGAGAGGTCAAGCACATCAAAAAGGTAAATTTACACTTTCAATCCAAGAACAGGGCACTGAAGGATCAAGTGAAATACCTAGAGAAGCAATTGGAACTGATTCATGAAGAGCTGGAAAAGAAAGGTTTGAAAATGACTGTGGTGGAAGAGCCTATAAGTCAACTGATCATAAATGAAGAGGAAACACCACAGGAGCAGTAAATTGGATGAGATATGCCTTAGGAGGTCCATAACATGCAGAAAATCAGAGTTTTTGCAGGAGGAGATTAGTTTTTGAAGGCAACTTCGAAAGGGGCAATTTATGAGTTTTTACACAGTTTCGTAGCGTTCCTTAGTCTTAAAGCCAAGAATACGCTACGAAAAAGCCTGCAGTAGGATTTTTGCTTCTAAATTCAGTTTTTTCTTGATACAAGGAGGGAGATTCATGGTGGTGATGTGTCATGACTTGATTAACATCATGGAACAACAAAGGAGCGAAGTAAATGGATGCAGAACTCACTTTTTCCACGCTACCAAAACTCGCTGCGAAACTGTCCTGTTTTT